>QGML01000573.1:0-15816 GCA_007825375.1 Lachnellula willkommii | reverse complement strand
TGCTGAGGCTGCGGATCAGCATGCGGGGGTTGGAGGGGGAGGGGTCACGCAGACGGTTTGGAGTGGGTGTGGGAGGTATCTGTGTGTGGTTGAGAGGAAGAGTGGAGGGGTGTTGGTTTATGATGTCCGGGTTACTGGGAAGGTGGTTGCTTGGTTGGAAGGGAGGGAGGCGTGGACAAATCAGAGGTTGGGGGTGGATGTTTTCGAGGGGGACGGAGGGATGGAGGTTTGGGCTGGAGGGGTTGATGGGATTGTCAGGGTCTGGAATGGGGTAGGGAGAAGTGAAGGCGCGATGGAGAGGGCGTGGGAGTGGAAGGCTCATGATGGTAAGTCTATTCTTGCTTTGATAAAGTGGGATATGCTAATGAATGCAGACCCTGTAACTTCGACTATTGTCCATAGTTCTGGCATGGTTGTTGCTACTTGCTCCGGGCAGAGATCTACACCCATGACCGATGACAGCGAGAGTAGTAGTGAAGACAGCGATTCGGATGAGGACTCGAATGAGGACTCGGATGAAAGCTGCTCCGATGAAGAGTCTGAGAACCAAAGCGCTACTTCAAATCAAGCCCCAATGCTGAACTCCAGGGCCCCTGATAATAGTATAAAAGTATGGAGTTTATGACATTTATTTCAGCTATATGAAGCACATGTGACTATTATCCAGCATAACATGAAGCAAATTTCTAGATCCAGCACCATTTCAGCAAATCAGCAAAGGGTATCTTTCCACCTTGCAACAAATCCAGCACTCCTGTCCCAACTCATAACATTTCAGTCCCATCTCGCATCAACAACAGCACTAACCCTCTCCAGAACATCCCGACCACAAACTCCAGCAAATCTAGCAATCCTCTGCTCCTTGCCCATCTCCACAAAGGCAGTCAAACCAAATTGACCAGCCTTGCTTGGACTCGTAACATTAACACCATCTGGGGCCTTCAACTTTGCCATAACTTCCTGGGCGGCAAAAGCGTTCATACCCGCTCGTCTCAAAAACAACTCCCAATATGTTTCTTCGTCTAGAAGCTCAGTGCTATCAGGCATACGGTGCTGAACCGCAATGCTCGCGAGCCATTTTGCTAATGTCTGTTCCCCTCCACCGATGAACTGTACTGTCGTTGCTGCCATGAGACTAGCAGTAAAGCCCATGAATTCGCTCAATGCGAGACAATCGTTCTCATCTAAGCCGTTCGTTGTCTCGTCCTGTCGTCCCTCGGTGATCAATACAACGAGTTTTTCATACCGGAGGCTGACTTTCTCCAAACGAGCACGAATCTCTGCTTTGGTCTTGTGGCCTGGGAGTGGCTTTTGCTTGATCTTTTGCAGGGTCGTGATTACAACTCCAGTAGAAGCGGAGACGATAACATCAGCTTCTGAGTCCAAGGGAGAAGTAATTGGGGAACGCGTGACAGAGCCAGGCATCCAAGCAGTTGTATTGTGAGCTGCGAAGTCGCGCTCTACAAGTGTAAGATCTGGAAGGATTGTCTCGAGACGTTTAATTAGTGCTCTCTGTTTGAGAAGAGCCGAAGAGACTATGGCGCTCTGAGCGCCCTTGGAGATAGCAATCGGAGCGGGCAGGAAAGTATGCTTTGAAATCGGTGATTGTTGGAGGGTCGATTGGGCACCAGGAGCCTGTGCAGGCATAGCTGGTATACTGGCTGCATTGACAGCTTTGTTGGGAAAATAGGAGCTGTCCATGAGCTTCTGTTTCTTTACTCCTCGAAGTTCCATGAAATTGCCAAGCATGTTTTCTGCTGAGAACTGGCCACCCAGTAATAGCCCAGAATCCTCTGATCGATCAACCTGCATCGTCTGTGCCGCTGTATTTGGGGTTGGTGTAGATCTCCTCGGTGGCTGCATTGTCTGCAGAGTACTCTCCGCTTCCTTGCCCGGAGACTTGTGATGCTTCTGCATGGCTAATTCATTGTCACCATCATCGTCAAGCTCCAGCTTCCGCTTTTTGACAAGGGAATACATGTCTCTAGGATGATCTGTAACGAACTTTGCCGGCTCAATCTCGTCATCATCCTCCTCGTCGGTAGTGAGAATCCTTAAACCTGGAAGCTTCCAGGCTAGATTGGAGCTATCAATGATCTCTTCGCCCTTTGTATCCTCCACAAATGATTGCCAAATCGTATCACTGCCTTCAAATATTTCTTCGAGTGCCACTTTGGCAAAGTCGTGAGGGAAAGGGTTGTAGCGAAGCTTTTCTTGAATATTTGAGTACTTGACTCCCGCCCATTTGCGTTGCTTCGAGTCAGAGATAGAGCTCATGCTTTCCATTTGCAACGCCAAAAGTTCAGTCGGGGATTTACAACCCTGGAACTTCTGCCATGGGGGCTTCGTGACTACCAACTCCATCATTCGTACCTCAACTCGTGCGGTTGTATCGGCATCCATCAATGTCTCCTGCTCAAGCTGCAGCTTGACCGTTGCAGCTGCTTCCGCAAATGCATCATCAAAGAAAGTCTCTGCAGGCGGGGAGATGACTGGACTTGGAGAGTCGAGTTCCATATCTTCAACATAATCGCTGAACCTAACGGTCTTTGGTGCGATCATTGTAGGTTTCGGAGGAGTCAGAGGGCCTTCCACTTTAAAGTCCTCCGGCTTGCACCTCTGGGTATGGACTGCGACGAATACATGGTTAGCAATACCCATTTCAGGGAGGTAAGGGGCATTGCAACGCCTCAAGAGGTAGGACGCCCACGAAGCAAAGGCTCACAAAAGTACAGGAACAAGATAGAAAGCCTGGCTATCTTACTTGCTGGCGGGGTCTCGCCCTCTAAGGACGCCATAGGAGGGTAGATATCGGACAACTTTACTGTTACATCTCCTGGGTATGTGTCGGACGAAGAACAATCATCCACAGCTGAAGGGATAGTCTTGAGTGTGGCATCTCGAATAGGGGTAGGGACATCTTGCTGAAAAATTTCCTTCTCCATGGCTTCCAGGTCCTCTTTGATAAGAGATGGGGGATCTGAAAGCATGTCAAGCTGAAATGCAGGCGATGATGGTGATGGTTCGTAGGCCTTAAGAGGAGGAGACATTGGGAATAGCGGAGGAGTTACTGGCTCCAATGCGGTGTTCTATACGTATCATTAATGATTTCCCTTTATTAATCATATACAAATGGACTTACCCTCTTGTATTTCATCTCAGTTTGCCATAATTCTTCGTTATCCTCTGCAGTCCAGACATCCGTCAATGCCTCTTTGAGGAACAACATTGTATCCCTGGAGACCTCGAGCTTTCCCTTCTTCAACTCCTCCATAATCCCGTCTCCCAGCTTCCAGTATGAGGATGGAAATTTGATGCCTTCGTTTTTCTCATCGTCTACTACTTCCAACGGGAACTTCAGATCCTCAAACTTGACCTCAAAGCCGTCCCATCGAGCAAAGTGCCTGCAGTCAGTCTCGTGATCGGTCTTCAACAAAGGAAGTTCGATCCTGCTATTTTTGCCACCCGATATTCTAAGCATAGGTAGGATAAGAGCGTCAATTGATTCTTGAGTATCCTGGTGTGCAACCGACCGAACAAATTGTAAAGCTTCTTTTGAAACCGTAAGACGTTCATCCAACCGAGGCTCAACTCCGAAATCAAATTGAGGCAGAGAACTATCGACGCTGTCCTCCCGGATATCGGTTTGAAGCGCTTCGATGTGGATAAAGGCGAGGGGGTCTGTGAGAGGATCACGGGATAACCTGTGGTAACGTGCGTACTCGAGAGGGGTAAGATCGTCGTCTTCCACATCACTTTCCGAAGACTCTTCAGCGAGAGGCATAGTATTGTTCCCACCGTTATCATTCTGCCCATGTATCGGCTCATAACTCTGTCCACCGCTTTGTCCATCACTCTGTAATTGACCTTGTTCCGGAGGCGTGTAGTAGCGCTCGTCGTCATCCTGCCATTCTGGAACATTCTGAAGTTGACCAGAAGTGGCTACTTCTTTGAGGTCTCTTAGCATTTCCCTGAGACTATCAAGGTTGGTATCATCCCTCGTCGAAGGGGGTTGCACATCAACCGAAGCGGCAGGTGTAGATCTCGACATTGTACTTGACGTACCGCTAGGAAGTACGATGTCCGCAGGCTTTGGTTTGCCAAAGATGAAATGAGAACTGACTTGCTGACCCATGTATACACATGTGTTGGGTACCTAGGTAGTGATTGCAAGGACGAGGCCGATGGGAGAAAGCGACGCTAAACACGCTCCTGTTTTGGTAATGGACACGTGATTGCCACCGTTACCCCTCGAGGTTCAAGCTCAAGCTCTCAACTTCTATGAGGCATCGGGTTGGATATAACGCATTGCAATACTATGGGCAACAGGTCATACTTTTACTTCTCTGTCCCAAGCTATGATATTCTTGACATCACGACATGTATAGAGCTGAACAGACAGTATTGGCTGCATGCACGTGAAAGGTTGACAGTAAATGTTTATCTGCAACTAAAGGAGATTGCCACGCGCACAAAATTCATTGAAAACCTAGCTCCCAGAATGAAGACGCAGTATCCAACAGGGATTATAAAGATCTAGCGCGACTTACTTTCTACCCCACTGTTGAATATCATGAATTTGGCTTAAAGGATGAATTTACCAAGTTCACATAACGAAAAGCTGTAAGCTTGCCCCTGGTTTGTTCACTGTCCCCCCAGTGCTATCGAGCAGCCACGAGCACAAATAAATAAAGACCTAACTTGGTGCTCACCAAGATGATATGCCAAAGGGCTCGTCCAAAGGTTTGCTTTTTGGTATCTTAATCCGGCGCTGGATCATCTCTGCAATCCTAAGCCAAACACCAAACGCCATCCTACACATCATCACACGTTCCATCCACCCGTAATACCAGTATGTGCATTAATACACACCACTTCTCTTCCCGTTAAAGTTCTTTCCATTCGCGCTTGCGCTATATCCTCCCAATTGCAGAGTCTGGACTCCTTCCCTTGCACTGCCAACTTGGCCTGCAACGCCCAGAATACTTTGCTCGAATTCTCGTAATGCTGCAGCCAATTCTGCAACTGGATCGTCTCGGCTGCCGGAACTTCCACTTCTTTTGGCAACAAACGCGCTGATCTGTTGCGCGCTATTAGCCTCAACACTCCGCAAATGCTGCTCAATTTCCGTGATGTTGTTTTGGTACTTGGTAAGAGTAGCAGCGAGTTCATCGGCGGTCGTTGAAAAGAGCCCTACAAGGTCCTCTCCTTCGTCTTCACCGTTGGCTTGTGATCGATTTTCTTGAGCCTTCGTCGCCCACATGCCCGTATTATGGTACTGCGGTGGCAATTTCAGGTTATCAATGGCTCTGAAGCTCATTTTTGCGTGCTCGACATCCCTCTTGATGAATTCTCGTACATGGGAAATGGCATTGACGTCTGAGAGAGCGGCACTTTCCACACCAACTAGCTTTCGGTTGCAAAAATCTACATCATTCGGAATCTGCGCAAGCTGATGGTCATGTGAAGGCATAATGGCTTCACAGTCATTCTTGAGCTTGATTTGGCCCTGAATAATATCGTCCATGCGACTGATCTCTTTCTGAAGGTCATCGTGCAGGTCGTTGAATCTAGTGGTGCCTCGGAGATTGCCAAGGTCTATTCGCACGCCAGGGACTGACTGTTGATTTTGTGCATTGTTTTGCCCAAGCGAGAGGCCACCGCCAAAGAGACCAGAGGGTTGCGCTTGCTGCTGATTCTGGTTCGTGTTCTGTCCGAGTGAGGAAAACATGGAGGACTGCTGAGGCTGAGTCTGTTGTTGAGTCTGCGTACCGAGGCCACTACTTAAAATCCGTCAGCTGAATTTCTGTGCTGTTGTGAGGGAAACTTACAATGAAGTTGCTGGCTTGTTTTGCGTATTGAGTCCACCAAAAAGACCGCCCGTTTGAGCTGGTTGCGCCGTGCTCGATCCAAACAATCCTCCTGCTTGAGGTTGAGATGTAGGGGCTGTTGATCCGAATAATCCTCCCGTTTGAGCTGGTTGAGGCGCCGCAGCTGTGGAACCAAACAACCCCCCAGCGGCTGGTTGTGAACTCGTAGTAGTAGATCCAAATAATCCGCCAGTTTGTGGTTGAGAGGTCGCAGTGGTGTTCGCCGATCCAAATAGTCCTCCAGTCTGCGGTTGAGAGGTACCAGTTGCAGTCGATCCAAACAAACCACCTGCTGCTGGAGCTGTCGTTCCTGCCGTCGACGAGCCAAAAGCCCTCCCCCGGGCTTACTGGCGGCCGTACTTCCAAACATTCCTCCTGCGGGTGCCGGCGTGCTCGATCCACTGGAAGGCATTGTCAGTTGTGCTCCAAAACCCCCCAGATTCAAACATCTTGACGCGTGGAGCAGGGGAAAACTCACAATAAAGAGTTAGCAGAGTTCGTATTAATGCTTAACCCACCAGGTCCACTGGCAGATCGAGCAAGTGCCATACTATTCTACCAACAGCTTTGGGGAGATTTTCGGGGTGAGACCTGCTGTGCTTGAGAATGTGATGTTCTGTACGCGCTCAAAAATAATTCCGCGATCGCGCTAAGCGTCAGAGCTCCGAGAGCTTCAACCAACGAAAGCTTCGGCTTCTAGATTCATTCATAGATTTTCGCACTTTCAAGATGAGTGATGATGAGGATTTTTATGCGCCCGAAGGGGAAAAAGCAGATACCGAGCAGGAGCAACCCGAGGCCGCCCAAGAACCAGACCCCAAACCCATACAGGAAGATGAAGATCTAGAAGAGGGCGAGGAGGAGGATGAAGGGGACGAAGAGGGCAGCGATTCGGTAGGTCGAGTCCGGGACTACATTCTACGGCCGATACTAACAGTGTTCTCAGGACATAGATATCATCACAGAGAGAAAAGATGGTAGCAAGCCTGCGCCTGCTCCGTACGTATAAGCACGGCGCAAATTTCCGCAGAGTTAATCAATTACAGTCAGTCGAAATACAATAATATTCGAGATATACCCCAAAGAAACACCTCGGGCGATGCGCCTGCTAAACCTGCAGCCGTCAAGAAGGGATCCAAAGACAAGGCCACTCCAACAGTCTCAGGTGCAAATTTACCTGGTGTATCAACCTCCAAAATCGATGTTAACGCAAAGCCCGTCTACGAGCCTGCGGGCAAGCGCATTACACAAATCAATATTGACGAAGGCAAGTTTTCTGGTCTATAGAGAAGGTTCTATGCTGATTAATTGTAGATTTAAATGAGAACGAGAAACCATGGCGACGGCCTGGTACAGACGTCAGCGACTACTTCAACTACGGATTCGACGAATTTACGTGGGCTCTATATGCAAGCAAGCAAGAAACGATACGGTCGGAATTCAACCAAGACAAAATCGCGCAAAACCAGAAGAAGATGTTCGAGGATATGAACCTCATGGTTATGGGAGGTATGCCTGGCATGTCTGGAATGCCTGGAATGCCTGCTGGTGCGGGGGGAGCTATGCCTTCAATGGAGGGTATGACGCCAGAGATGCAGGCGGCTATGATGCAGATGATGGGTTCGGCAATGGATCCGAATCAAATGGATCCAGCTGCGATGTTTGCTGCTATGCAAGGCGCTGCCAATGCAGGAGGTAGTGGAGGAGCTCAAGGTGGGAATCAAGGCCAGGGGTTTGGAGGTCAGGGGGGATTCGGACAAGGGCAAGGCCAGCAGATGGACTATAGTTATGGTCAAGGAGGAAACCATCGCGGTGGGAATTTTGGCAGAGGAAGGGGAGGCCGCAGGAATTGGTGATCACGTGGCTTATTTCGGATTAAGGTTGTGGCGTTCCGGCCGGTTTTGGCGGTGAAATGGCGTCTGGTGAATCTTGCTTCGCGAATTTCACAACGTCCAACATGAATGACCATCACCTGAATTCACTATCCGCATCGCTGCCTTGTTGTAAATGCTCTCACTTTCACTTACTTTTTGGTTTCCTGTTTCATTCCAGCTACTCTGTATTCAAAAATTCGAGCTCTGTACATTTCACAGTTGAAAAGGCCTGTGGCTCGCTTCTCAGATTGCCAAATTGCAAGAGTTGTTCAATTTGGGCGCTGCATATATTACTATTAATGGCATAAGTTCTATGGTCACCTGTATTTGAAATGCGAGGTCAAGCCAGATCTCCATTTCCGTGCAGACTTCGCTTTGGAAAAGGGATGCTGAATGGAGGAGAATAGAGGATTTTGATCCCATGTACTGTACTGGTGGGCATCTTCAACGAGATATCTCCTATGTGGGACGGGCTGTTATTGTCTGTGTTTTGTCCTTTTTCTCAGAGGTCTGATGCGTAATGGAGTGAATAGTTTATTTGCGAGAGCGGAAAGCTTTTACTTTGAGATCTAGTAGATTGTGTTTCTCGTCGGGCGTCTTCTCTGAAATGGCAAAAATTCAAGAGAGCTGTGACTCAGTGTCACCTTCCCCTGTTTGCTTAATGAATGGAAACGCGTTTGATAGTCGTAGAATTGCATTATATGTACTCGTGTCTTCCCGTGAAACTGCTTCTGTGTCCATTCGCGATTGCTACTGCGCATTTCCCGTAGATCGAATCTGTGAAATAATTCTTCATAAAGATCTAGCAGCTGTCAATACAATATGCCGTGCCAGCTCAGCTGAGATATTGAATTCTGTGCTTCACGAATCGTTGAAATGTTATCAGTACATTGAAGCACCAACGTAACCTCCTTTCCCAATTCATTTGTGGTGCAAAGGCTTCCCGACTTTCAAAAGTACGGCGCGCGATGATTGTATGAAGTTATTGAATAGCATGCTTGTAGTATTTCAACTTGATCTTGACTCACCAATTCATGGATTGCTGTCGTATAGTATTCTCTGCTGGTGAGTTACGTTTCCAGTGCCATCAACTTGCTCCAGCTGACTTATTACCTGAACGAATTGCTACCCATGTCTGCACTTATTACCACAAGAGTTTGAAATAGTTAGTCTGGAGTAAGGACCCTGCGGAATGTCGGCTTCTCTTGAGTGGTGAAGCCTCGAAAACTACGGCTGGAAAGCTATACCACCTCGGCGATGGAATATCAGTAAATTCAAGTTACAGCACAACGATTGACTGTATCAAAACACCCATTCACAATGACTAGGTACAGATACCTTGACCTTGCTGGCTTCCGTTGACTTCAACAACCAGGGAAATATGACAGTGGGCCAAAGACTAAGGACACGACGCTCCCATAGAAGAGCCCTCAACTGTTGGCTTGATATACGCAGAAACTGAATGTCACCTCAAGACCCAAGTAGAATTCTGGGAGAAGACATAGCGTGGTACGTTTCTCCAAGAATTGAATCAATGGTACTGACCAGCTTTCAGCCACCCAGCAGATTGCCCTCTTGAAGGTGCTTTGGTTCGATACTCTCGATATGCAGCTTTCTCCAAGGAGATATGATTTATTCATTTCTCTTTCCTCGTTTCTTATTAGTTGAGAGAAGAGAACTACGTATTCAAAATAGAGATCGCGTTTTATTCTCTGGATTTGTCTACACAGACTCTTGAACTCTTTCTGGTGTCCTTGCTACAAGAATCTCGCTGCAAGGACAGCTTCAGATGCACGAATGACCAACAGGGAAGAAATCACACAGGTACTACAAGCTGCCATATGGATGACTAGCACTTGCAATTCAATATGTTCAGGCTAGGTGTCTTCCTCTCTGGCTGCGCTTCTCCGAGCGAGCCCCATACAAGATATCGTGCCGACTTAGCTACTCCAACAGCGGAAGCTACCTTGCGTTTTTTCGGTCTCAAATACGCTTGCGTCGTTGTTGTAAGCCCAGGTGTAGTGGACATGTGGCCCGAGGCTTCTCGAGCTGACTTTAGACCTTGAAGTCAAAAGGCTTTGTCGAATTTTTTCACTTCCAATCTCTTCTTCTTATCCATATAAGTCTTGCATACTAACTTGCGACTCAAAGGCTATTCCGTAACCAGCAAGCCACCATATGCAGAACTCTCTGGAGGGGTTTCTCGTTCATACTGTTCTGGTGATTCAAGCTCTCTTTTGTCCTCCAGCAGATACCTCAATTGCACCAGATTGTGCTCCTTTTATCTTCGTTCTTGCACATATGACCGGGCCCTTTCTGCTCAACCCTTCAATACCATCGTGTCTTTCGTTGTATCGTAGCTTGTTGTCTCTATTCGTCTGGAAGGAAAGGTCTGCTCGCAGTAGAAATTGGTCTGGGGCGGTTTCCCACAAAGCGCGAGTCGGAAGCAATACAGTGAAAGCGGCTCATGTAAATCTATGGCTTGTAAGCACTTATGAATTTTGGTATTGGCTTTGATATACCTTGCGTCTTGGACACTCGTTGTTATCTATCGTTCCACGCTCAGGTCCCAGGTCAGGAGCCTAACTTTTTTTGATGAGGATGTCTAAGGAAATTTCATCTCATGTCCCAGCCAAGAAAGGTCCGGTGGTGGGTGGCAGATGGCAGATGGGGTAGTGGTCTTCGAAGCGAGGCAGATGCTGCCAGCACAAAAGATGTCTTCCGCACCGTCAACCTCTTGACTTTCTCCTCCACCCACAACAAAAACTTTCAAACCCACCACTTGCTTTGGCAGCAAGTCTACCATCTATCCTTTCATACCAGCACAGGATCGTCTATTAGGATACGCTGCTACTGCAATTGCCCGGACCTCCAAATCAACACTGTCGCCGTTGCGTGCGTATTGTGTCGAGACTCTGGACATTTGGAGCTTTGTTTTCCACGATAAGAGAAGAGTTTGGCATCCCAAAGGTATGCTTTCCCTCCATCACAATCCTCCATTCTTCTGTCCCCGAATGCGCAACCAGGGCGTTCGTCTTTCGAACGTCATCAAGCCCAATCTTTGGACTCACGTGTGCTCTTGGCATACATTCTTAGCTTTGTTGTCTCTACTCCGAGCTGACTTTATATCCACAGAGGACCAAGACCAACTTCGAAAACCACGACTCTTTGAATAGTATGTCCAGCATCTTCTATTGTATACTCTTGCATCCTCATGCGCATCAACAACCCAAAGCCCAAGCCAACCAACCGCATTATCCTTCCTACACTAAGCTGACTTTGCACCATCAGAGCCGCGCTATTCCGACCATTCTGCTACCTGATACCTGCTTCCCTCAAACTGTAAGTCTTATAATCGTCATTCGTATCGTCGTGCTCTTTGGTGCAAGCTATGAAATGGCTCTATTCTATTCCATTGCAAGCAAGCATCCTCTCGTCTTTCTTTTGTCCGACAACATACAACAATTTACTTTTCAAAAATATCCATCATTTTCTGCCCCCTCTCACCTTTTCCAATTCACATTGATCCACTCACATTCCCCCCCTTCCCCACAGTCTTCTTCCTTGCACGTGCCTAACTTGGCCGTGTCACGCATTCAATTCTACATTAAATACTACTTCCCATTCACCTCTTCCCTTCAGCCCCAACCTCCAACTTCCTGCCAGAACTCTCCAACCCCACCACAGCACCTTGCGAGAACCAACACTAACTTCCTCTTCTACTTAAGCTCTTCAAATATCCTTACAAAGGACTTTGATCTTGAGGTAAGCGCACTTCCAAGTCATTCTTGTAAAAACACCCCTTCAGTAGCATTGGACACTAACAACTACTCTCTGTAGTTCTCTAAGGCGCATTCAATCATGGATCGCAATCCAAACCGGTGGTCTGATGATCCTCCCTTCATGAACAATACTCAGCGACATGCTCCGTCAGCTACGGGCGAATCATTACCCAAGCAAGAACCCATGTCGAGCCCTCGCAGCTTTAGTCACTACCCTCCTTACGACTATAGCAATCATCAAGCACAATACGGCGAGCATCGGCACATGCTTTCGAACTCCGGCTCCGGCTTTGCCCCGAACACTTTCTACAATGACATGAACCACGCCAGCATGCAAAACACGAACCTTCAAAGCCAAGGTCTCTATCATCAGAATCCCTACCAATACTTTCAACGTGAGGGTCATTCATTCTATACAGGGCCACAAAATGCCGCCAGCCGCCCCAATCATAGTGCTCTTTTTAGTAACGAGAGCACCAATTTTGGCGTCTCTCAGCAAGGTGCTCATCTCCAACAATACGCTTCCCATTCCCCTCAATCTATTGATGAGACACCCCCCGGCTTCGCTAATAGCAATTATGATGAGGGCTCCGAAACCAGATATCCCGATCCTGAGCAACGTTACCAGGATGATAGACAAAGCGGAGATGAGGCATCCGAGTATAATGATGCAGGGGAGTATAGCGATGATAGAGACGATGGAGAAGATAGAGATGATAGAGACGATGCAGACGACGGAGACGACTATGACGGTGGGGGAAAGTATAAATACCCTGCCAAAGCTGACGCTGTCACGGCCTACCAAGCTATCGTCAAGGGCGAAGCAGATTATCACAAGAAACAGGATCAACGTCGAAAGAACAAGATTAGAAATGTTCACCTCGATGGACTTCCGGCCACAGACGACGAGAAGCGCATGTGGGTTGGAAAGCTTTTTGACGCCATAAAGAACATGGACGACATCATCGACCAGCCAGGCAAGGACAACAGGGAGCCACAAGCTGTGGTCAAGATCAAGGCAGGGCTTTACCCTGATGAAAATATCGAGCTCGCATGCTGGAGCATCTTGGTAAGTCTATTCGGCGCTGGGTCGGTTTGTAACTAATGCTCCGTTATAGCTTGATGCTATCGACTGCGCCAAGGGATACAAATTGGTTGAGCCATACCACAAGACCAAGTGGGAAGACAGCGACCAGGTTGGCGGCTTTGAAGGTAGAATGGAGAGAGTCATTAAGGCTCTCCGGGTATGATCCCTACGTTCAAACTTGATATACACAGCTGACTGACATTCTGATCAGGAGTCCAAGGCTGTATGCAAGCAAGTTCTTGATCCGCTTTACAGACATAGACTCGTTGATGCGCCCCTTGCTGAGCTTGCAGTAAGTCCTTGCTGTCTTAGACCGACAGCTTCCAACAAAACACTGACCTGCTCTTTCACAGATGAAATCAGCAAACAAGAAATTGAATGCAAATCGTGATGTTCAGAACAGAATTGGACGCGCCGTCATAACCAAAGGTGTCGAAGCTGTCTCCGCCGAGGACCTTGCACGGTTGAAGCTTAATACGCCAGCAAGCAGAAGCAGAGGTCGCGCTGCTCCAAGGTTCCGGAACAACCAGACTCCTGAAGACGTTCAGACATTCAATTACTCTTCAAAATCCAAGGGCCAATCCAAGAATACCTTGTATACACCAAGTCGCTCAACAGGAAAACGTCAGCGTCCTACTTCGACTCGGTCAGGAAGGGGCAAGGTCAAGATCGAGTCCGACGAGTCCGACGACGAGGATGTATCTGGATTCAGTGACGACAATTACGGCGATACGCCCACCAAGCGACGTGCTTCTGGCGCGCGATCAACAAAACTTCGAGGCCGCAGCAATACCACCAATAATTCTGTCCTGTTCGGTAACGCTGTGGCTACCAACCCTGCCCCCTCCAGAAAACGTTCAGTCCGAGCCGCTGCCATCAACGCCACCGCGACCATTCAAAGCGCAATCAAGGGGCTTGATGAGTCGCCGGAGGAGCTGGAGGAGCTGGAGGAACAGGAGAGGCGCGACCTCACAGATCTGGAAGATGTGTATAAAAAGCGTATCTGTGATGTCCTAGAAGTGGATCATGCATTCGCCGACCACCTGCTCCTGAATCAGCTTCGGACGTACGCTCGTGCATTCAACGCTGTCCAGGGAAATGCGACGTGGGCTCTACCTGGCTTCCCCCAAGCTCACTGCATTGGTCAAATGGTCTACGGACTGGAGGGTCATCCCGAAAATGCAGATGGAATCACCGAAGTTCACATAACTTTGGCCTTTGGCTGGAGCAAGGAGCTTGCCCTTGCCCGCGGCGATCTACTCCCAGATCTGACTCTCGACCCAAATGGTCCACGAAACTTTGATAGCGAGGGACACCCGGAGATCGACGAGGCGCTTGGCTTCCTTGACAATGCTTTTGGGTTTTTTGTCTAGTGCTCTACTACTCACTTGGCAATCTGCATCAATGTCTGCTTCTTAGGACGCACTGCAGAGTTCAGGTTACAACGCACTTTTGCATACAACCTCATTCTCAATTTCCCACCACCTTTCGCTATTCATCTCACTTGCCGCATATTGGCTTGCACTGGGCATGAGATTTGGATTTTACCTTCGACTTGCTGTGGGCTTGGGAGTCTGTACAAGCACCAACATTCGATCACAGTCTTGGCCAACTATTCGAAATTTGGATCTCCAATGTCGTTCACGGTCCTTTAGCAGCTCTCATATATCCTTCTGACGGTCGCTCGTTGGTTACCGTTAATATGTTACCGTTTGAACGTTCGTTATAGTTCGTTAATATCCGAACGTTAACTATCCTATTCGAATGTTCGTTACTATTCGAACGTTCGTTATAGTTCGTTACTATTCGAACGTTAACTATTCGAACGTTAACTATCCGAACGTTACCTATCCGAACGTTACCTATCCGAACGTTAACAATCCGAACGTCAATATCCGAACGTTAACTATTCGAATGTTCATCACCGTTTGTTACCGATCGAACGTTCGCTACCGTCGATACACAACTGCGTCCGCATCTACATACCTTTCTCCGATACTTCCATACACCGAAAGCAGCATAAAACGTTTCCTTTTGTCCTTACCCAATGACACGAACGATAATCCCTGTACAACAATCACGCACCTTTGACGAATACCAGACTTGCATGGGGTTCCGGAGTTATTTTTGCATTGCACAGGCAATGGACGTTCTTTCATACAGATGGCGTTAATTTTCTTTATTTGGCGTTATGGAGAGGAGTCTTACAGTTTCCTGGCGTTTTGGTACCGAGACGTGAAAGGGGAAGAGGAAAATGGATGCCGTGAAAGAAAAAATCAAGTGCTGGGACTTTCTTCACTTCAAACGGTTCACTGGTTCTAAACTGTTCTGGTGGTTAGACTGGACGACGTCCGCGTGTTACGATACCATCATTCTTAGATCGCAATGGGTTTTCTTTAGATCAATGGATTTCATACAAACAATGGGTTTTTCGTCTTGTGAGTTGACCATAAAACGTGAAACTGTTCCCTGGTGTTCCTATGCTGTTAACTAAGTGATCTTCGTTAATGTGTGTGTCCAAGTTAGAATTCATGTCTGTCTAAAGCATCCACTCCCCCGCACTGCCTGGTGCTCGATTTTTAATTTGCTTGGTTTAAAAGAAGGTCCTAGTTACTCTTCCCGGGACTTCTCGATAACTGTCACACAAACAAGCCAATCTGGACGCAAAGAAAGAGAGTGGAAATTCCTGGAGTACTGTAGCAGAGACGCCATATTATTCCTAGAATGAAAAATCATCATACACTATACCTACAAACTACACCCGCGCCCAATTCCGTTGCAAGCTACATCATTTTCCAGGGGTACTCACAGCCCTTCCGAACCTTCTCCACAACAAGTCCCTCCAACCTACCTCCGCACTCTTCGTCCCCTCATCCAGAAAGCTCTCCATCATCGTCCTATTTACCAGTCAGCGAAGTAACTATTTCCAAAGCCCGCCAGGGAGAAAACAAAAAACAACAGCTCCACGAAAGAGATAATCCGAGTCTAACACGACATACCTCAACTTATCCACCGGCGCAGCCAACAACGCCAGTCCCTCTGCACGCGGACTACTCGTCAGTGCCCAGGATGGCTCTTCGTAGGCACGAACAGCTTCGTGCGCATAAAACTCCTGGCAATTTTCTAGCTCTCCTCACGGGAGAGACGTGGCATGTCTTCGTTTTTCTCGTGCTCCATGTGTGTGTGGAAGTCAGTCGTGCATT
>QGML01000572.1:0-15821 GCA_007825375.1 Lachnellula willkommii | reverse complement strand
ACCCAACCCACCACAGGAAAATCCTCCGTTATTTCTCTATCTCGAGCTATCCCTCTACGAATCTCCACATCACATCCTGCCATGATAAGAACTATTTATTCCTCCCGGACTACTGTATATGCCAACGCTATTAATCCAGGCCTGACCCCGCACGCACGCGCAACCCATTGCAAAAAGTTGCCTCTTAATATCCTCATCTTCCATCTGCGAGGAATCGTCTTAGCAGCTTGATAAAGCGTGATATGTACTAAGGGAGATCCTGAGGCTTAGCGTCTGCGTGGAGGTGCGGGATATAGGACTGAAATCCAGTCAGTCCCTTGCTCGACGGTCTTGAAAACCTCGAGAGTACAGTAAAGTTATCTAGAGGGTCGGCAGCTGCGGCGAGGCTATTTAGCATGCATGTATGCGAGAGAGCGGCGTTGGTTATTGTAGCTATCGTATTATGGGGCGATGGTAAACCCGTGTGGAATATCTTAATGAAGTAGTGTAGGGGTTTCTGCAAGTGGGTTTCGTTTCGACGGGCTTAATTTTTAAAAGCGTACCGCGTACCGCATCTCGTGGGAAAAGTAAGGTGAGGCTACCAGCAGTCGGCTGGTCGGCTGGTCGACATGCTAGAAATAGTGAGATGATATCTTCCATCCTGCTCCCGCTCCTTGCTATCTTCGGCATTGGCATCTGGGAGGGGGTCGAAATGCACAAACAAGTTACAACCACAACCACATCCTCCCACTCGATATATAGCGCCCTCCTTCCTCCCCTTGTTCATCGTCTCACTCCTCTGCTTCGTGGCTAAAGGCACCCTGCTCTACATGGCGTGATCGCTGGCAGCAACTCATCGGCACTGGAGCGTGCTGTGATGTGCTGCATTTCGCTATCGGCTGGACGCCGCGCCCTTCCGCATCATGGGCGCCGTGCTCTCCCCGGCTCGCCGCGCTGAGTATCCTGCTGCTTGCGACTATGCCATGCCATGCCGGCGCAGGTCTTCCCCGCGACGCGACGGTGCTTATAGCGTTGTCCGGATTTCGTGTGTATGTACGCGGCTGTGCAGATCATCGCGAGTAATAGTGTGAGGTGGCGGGCTTCGCTGAATCGCGATTCGGCACGCCGAATATGTATGTGTATGGGGATTCGTTGGGGTTGGGGTTTGCGGGGACGGTGGAGACGGAGGTTAGTGTGAGGTGGGAGGAAGCGGGGTCAGGGATATAGAGCTGCGTTGTATCTTGGGGCTGCGATTGCGGCGGTGTCGTTACTGGTTGATGTTGCTTTTGTGGGGATGAAGAGGGATGAGAGGGGGGGTTAATAGTGTGGGACGGGAACTTCAACGGCTGTTGTTTCGAGGAATATGCGGTGAGGTAGGTTGGTAGGTGAAGGATGGAGTATATTCATATACAGAGTCTAAAATATCAGTCCTTTTAAGGGGTTTTTGAGAATGCTTATCGAAGTACAAGTACAGAAAGGAGATGTCAAATCACGCAGGGGTTCAATATGAGATGGCGGTACGGTAATGCTGTTGAGCTTTGCGTTCGTGTTCATGTATACGTCTGACGGTGATAGAGTGGGTTGGTCGTCGAAGAATGGATCTTGGCATTATTATTAGGTGCTGTTCAGGGTAGGAAGAGGGAGAGGAGAGGAGAGGATTTTAAGCCTCTTCGCTTAGCCCCAAGCCAAATACTCAAGCCCCATATATCCCACCACACTACCCACACCCGGCCAAAATCATATTTGATCCCCATCCACAACCTGATATATATATCAAAAAAGTCCTTTTAACCAATCAAAACAGCCAATCGTGGCAACTGGTGTAATGGTGTAATGGTAGCACGTGACGTTGTGGTTTTCCCTTCAAGGATTATACATACTGAGCCCGTTTCAATCCCGGTTCGATTCCGGGTTACGCCAATCTATCTAAGATGGAGTTGGATTGAAAATGTGAGGTGGTTAGATTCCACTGTTCCCGTCCCTTGAATTTTTTTTTTTTTTTGTTTGGGCGGCTTTTGCTTGTGTTGTGTTGTGTTGGGGTGGTGCATGCTTGTCTTTTTGCCGGTTGTAAGCGAGTGCAAGCGAATATGAAAAGGGGACGGAGGGAGGGAAAGAGGGTGATAGGAGCTGGCTTGTGTCTTTGTAGAGAATCGAGCTCCTGACTCGGGCAGTGAGTGGGTGGGTTTCTATAGAAATTGAGGAGGGGAAGATCTTTGAACCTGTTTAGAGAAAGATTATCGTCAGGGTCTCACTGGTAAAGACTTATTATAAGCCACGTTTGATATTGTGAGATCCAACTACTTGGGAATGAGAGCTACATAATGGCTATTAAGCGGACGAGACTTGCCTTGCAGGCTGTTTGGGGCCAAACACTTTGCTCGAGTGGAAACAGTGTTTGGAGAACTTGGCGGAGGTCCTAATTGGGCATTTGGTACCTTGGCCTCTCATACGCCTCGATAAGATAGAGCAAGCCGTGAAGAATGAAAATAACGAGCAAGGTTTACTTACACATTAGAGCATTTTCTAGTTGAGAGCATGCTGTGAAAATAGTACCTGCCAAACGCCAAACCAATGATATCTCCTAAGCCACGTACCTTTCATTATGCCTGCGCTTGCGCCTGCCCCTACCCATCAGAAAGCATTCAAATCATACCCATTCCCCTTCTCCATCCCCCTCTTCCAAGCATCCCTCTGCAATATCCTCTCCCTCCACGCCGCCAACCTCGGCCACTGCCCCTGCAGATCAACCCAACCCCTCTGAACAACCATATCCAGCGGCCAACTGACCATAACATCGCACTTCCCCAACACGCCTCCATTAAACCACTCCTGATCCCCCAACTCGCCATCCAAGAACCTCATCGCCTTCTCAAACTCCGCAGCCGTGTAGTTCTTCCGCACCATCCCATGCACCGTCCTCAATAAACTCGAGACCGGCCACGGGCTGTGCGCCGGCAGGATCTCAAGGAACAGCTCGATGCCCGTCACGGGCCCCAGCGACGAGCCCGCAAACGAGCTGAGCATCTCGTCGCGCAGCGGGTCGGCGGTTGCGAATTTTCCGGCGCGGTCGTAGGTTGACAGGAGGTGCGAGATGATGGCTGGGGTCTCGATGATGGGGCGGCCGGCGGCGGTGACGAGGAGTGGGGATTTGCCGAGCGGGTGGATCTTGGCGAGCGAGGGGGGTGCGTGGCCGTCGATTCGTTCGTATTTGATGAGGTTGTATTCGATGCCGAGCTCTTCGAGGAGCCAGATCATTCGCTGGGACTGGGAGTTCTGGAGAGGCGTTAATTGAGCTGGAGAGAAGGGGAGGAGGGGGGAGGGGAAACGGGTTGAGGGGAACGAACATTGAGGTGGTGCAGGGTTGGTAGGCCGGCTTTCTGTGTAGTCTCTGCCTTTGTGGCGGATTCTGGTGTTATTGTTGCCATTGTTATTTATTATACTTGTGGTGGGTGGTAAATGTTTGCTTGTGCAAATCTGCAAGATCGTATGTAGTGCCCCGCCCCCGCCAAGTTATCTCTTCATCGCTACTGTAGCTCGCTTCGTCCCGACCTCAAACCTGCACTCGACCTTGATCCTTATTTGCGAGTACGAGTACGGTCGATTGGTAGTACAAACTCTATTTTCCGACATCTTAATTGGATAAACAGAACGAGGAGGTGAGGTGGAGGTTACTCGGACTCGGGTCCGCGCTAGAGAATCGTGATTTTAGATCACGTGCAGTTATCGTGATATGATACACCTGATACTCCGTAGATTGCCGTCAGAAACCGACAACACCACTGCACTGCGGGGGGTGGCTGCAAACTATTACCCCACACATACATCTTGATGTCTTCCTAGTGGTCACTCTTAGTGCCTTGTGTATCATCTATACTCCGGGGTAACGAACACTTCTCCCGCGCTGAGACGAAGAGTATAAGTACTGAGTAGGGAGCGGGGTTTGAGTAGAATATCTTCATCCGTGATTGTTTCTCTTATATCTCTCCTCGGAACTTTCTATACAAATTTTGAACTTGGTTGCTTCCAAAATCTTTAGAGATTTCACCGCCTTGTACCTTTCATCAATATGGCAACAGAAGCTGGGCAAAAGCCGATTGTGCTTCACATTGGGGATCCTGTAAAATGGAACACGGAACTCTACGCTCAGTTCTCCAAAGACTTCACTGTTATCCGTCCCTCGGCGGAAGAAAGACAGCGAGATCAATTTATGAAAGCATTAAAGGAGAAGAAGTGGGGGGATTTTGCCGCAATATACAGACCCTTTTGGAGCACCGGAGGGGAAATGGGAAGATGGGACAAGGAACTCATCCCTCTAGTCCCACAATCTTGCAAGATATTTGCGTCTGCTGGAGCCGGGTTCGATTGGGCTGATGTTGATATCCTGGCACAAAGAGGTGAGTCTCCCCCTCTTTAACGAAAGCTCGGGTCTATAAATACTGAATACATATCCAGGAATCGTATACTGCAACAGGTACAACATCTCCCCCTCTCACGCATCTGACATCTAACCCTCCCTCCCCAGCGCCGCCGCCTCCTCAGAATCAGTCTCCGACTTTGCTCTCTTCCTCATCCTAGCAACCTTCCGCAACCTAAACTGGTGCACGACATCCGCACGGGACTCCCCCGCCGCCTTCCAAGACTGCCACACGCACGCCGCGCCCGTGTCGCACAACCCGCGCGGCCACACCCTCGGCGTCATCGGCCTGGGCAACATCGGCTTCGCGATCGCCCGCAAAGCGTACCTGGCCTTCCGCATGAACATCATCTACTACGACGTGCTCCGGAAGCCGGCTACGCTGGAAGCGGAGATCGACGCCCGGTTCGTGTCGTCGCTCGACGAGATGCTGGGGCTGAGCGACTGCGTGGTGCTGGCGACGCCGGCGAGTCCGGATGGGAAGAAGGTGGTGACGAGGGAGAGGCTAGCGAGGATGAAGGCCGGGAGCCGGTTTGTGAATATTGCGCGCGGCAGCTTGGTGGATGAGGAGGCGGTTGCGGATGCGGTTGTGGCAGGCAGGTTGGTGGGTGTGGGGATGGATGTTCATGAGAATGAGCCGAGGGTTAATGAGCGGTTGAAGGGGTTGAGGCAGGTTACGCTTACGGCGCATAATGCTGGGGGGACGCTTCAGACGTGAGTTTGCTTTCTAGTAACATACCGTGAAGACAGACAAGGTTGACAAGCACAGGCATATTGGGTTCGAGGAGTTGTCGATGAGGAATATTGATGCGCTGTTGAAGGGTCAGAAGCCCTTGACGCCGGTCAATATGCATCTAATGACTTCTGCCGTCAAGGCGAATCTATGAACCATAGGTCCAGTGGGCGATTTGATACTAACATTACAAATCTATACTACTAGTAAGCGTTACACAGATTTTAACCGTCTCTTCTCAAGCAGGGGTGAATGGAAAGCTAGGGATATGCAGTTTTAGATTTCTGAATCTCTCGCACTTTTCGATTCGAAACACAATGTTCTAGGGGCTGGAGTTACTGTGGATGAATGTCTTGAGCTATAGTAGAATAAATTGCAAGACCGCGATCTAGAGTTCTCGTGACGTGTGCTCAATTTCCTTTTCTTTTCCTTTGACAATGGAGCTCCCATCCATGGCACGTGGAGGATCGGACCAGGCATGTTCTTAAACAGGTCGTAGTTGACAATCCTTGATTCTGATTACTTGTAACTCGCCCGTTTTACATCATTTCCTACTTCTTTAAAACTTGTAATTGTTCCAGTGATTATATTCATATACTTACTTACTTACTTACTTGCTAGCCCATTCAAACCTCTTTGGATTATTCTACTATCACGTCAGCAGAGAAAGAGTACGTGGGCTGAAAAGTTACTAAAGGGGAGTGTGTGTGAGTGAGTGAGGGGGGAAGTTAGTTATATCGAGGCTGATATCACCGTGGTCAAGGCATGGCTTTCATGAGTCAGAATGTGTTTGGTATTTATAAGTTTTACTGTACTTGGAAGTAGAAGTAGAAATACAATTGGGAAACCTGTTGTTGACCGCTGATCAGCCGTCTTGACTTTCTTGTTGGGGCTCCCCAAAAGTACTTTTGGAGAGATTTCTGGGTTTTCGAGGTGCGACGTGCAACAACAAAAAAAAATCGAGCTTGAAAGTGAATTGCCTTTTTGTTTTCTCACCCTTGCTTGCTCCATCTTCACGATCTTGTTGCTGATATTACAAGCTAGATGTTTTTTATAGACTCGGGTTTCCTTTGTCACAGGCACTAGTATCTATCCCGATATCATAAGACCAAGCCGGCTTTTGCTCGCTCATTCACTTACTGACTCACTCACAGGCCCACTCATCCCATGCGCGCAGCATCTCAGAAACGAGGTTGCCGAAGGGATGGTTTTAGTAGCGTACGGTATATTTGACCGGCTGTGCTGTTGCATGCAAAGCAAGTAAGCTCAGGGAATACGTAAATGTTTCCTAGGTAGATATACATGGAAGGACGTTGTTTACGGGTACGTTGAAGCGATAACTGCGCTCTAACTCTTGACGCCGCGCCGTGCGTGGACTAAATGAGGTTAGAGGCTCGCGATCTCGCGATCGGCAGATTGCCGAAATTCCTATTCGTGAGTGGTATAGGCGGATGATTGCCTCGGGCCTGTGAAAATGTTGTCGGGTACTAGTTGAATGGAAGAGCGTGGATGTGGTTGGCGGTGTTGTTGAGAGTACTGTTTAGTTTGGAAAAATAAAGAGAGGGGGAGACAGAGAGCGTGAATATAAAGATTAACCTTTAAAGGGACAATTGTTAGGAGGCAGAGGTGGCGTTGGCGCAGGAGTTCAGGAGGGATGTGAGGTCGTTATTATTAGATTGCAAGGCGCTGCTGTAAAACCGGCTGGCACTTGCGTGGGGTAGAAGCGTATGGCATGGCGGCCGGATGTAGCAATCAGACGACCTTCTCCGCCTGGAGCTGTTAGTAAGTCTTCGAATGGGATTATTAGGATGTGCCTTTGTATTCGAAGGGTGGAGAGCCTATATTTTGGGCCATAGCGCTTTCGCCCCAGATAGTGGTTTTCTTTGGCTTGCCCCCGAAAGCTGCGATGTTTTCTAGGGTCCAGTAGAGCGTTAGTCTTTCATATCTTAGTCCTAGATTTGTGGTTCCGGCTTCAAGAGCTTCTTTGCCGTCAAGTGATCTTCAGCTTGAAAGTTGGGATTGAGTTTATTCCAGTTATGTGCTGTCAGCTCAACGCTGTTTCGAAAGATGGAACTTGGCGTTATTTGAACCACCCATGAACAGCCCTCCTCCATGGATTCAGACAGCAACCGGCGGAGGAGTTGAAGATGCGAAAGCCATTTTTGATATTGCATAGAGGAGGAAAAGCGGTGGCAATGCCGGTTGTGAGTAGGAAAGAGTGTATCGGGGAAATATTTCATGATACACGACTAGTATGGAAAGAAATAGCCAAAGAGCACCCGTGAACCTTTAGCATTTTGTGCTTCATGTAAAAATTCCGCAGTCACACCGTTACAAGCGGGGTAGTTCTTCCCCGCACTGCGGAACTACAAGGGAAATTATGTCCAGCTGTTGGTGGGAACGTGGAACATGACTAGTCACCTAGTCCAATGACCTAGTGTATCTTTCAGAATTTGAAGGTGACGCTGTTGGTTTTGGAGGAGACGCATCATTTTTGGGTTGTGGACAGGGGGCCAGTCAATGAATGACAAGAATTAAGACGAGATACGAGGACTTTTCGAATTGTCGGGCCTTCTTTCTGTTCCCAGATAGATCTCGCGGCAATTGGAGATGTGAGATGTTGTTTGGAATAATTTGTGAAGATAAGTTGAAAAAAGTGTGACTTACTCAGCTTGAAGTTTGGCGTTTTGATTTACGGGTGTCAAACGTGGTTTGAAGAGACGCAAGATATAAGCACCCGATGAATGTTATCTATTCCAGAGAAGCTTTGTGCTTGATACTTACCAAGGGGTATCAGGAACCACCAACAGCATGTGGGTATAACTATTAGTCCAAGACGTCCATATCATCCCAATCACTATCTTCAATAACTGTCCCGAGAACACCAGGCTTGCTAGCGTGTAGCGATGCCGTCTTTGCAAAGGAAACATTACTTGTAATAGACTCGACATCCGAGTCTGAATCGTCAATAGCGCGCCAATCATCTGCAGCCATTCCTTGCGTCCCAGGAACAAACTCTTCCATGATCTCATCTTCATCGTCCTCGCCATCTGAAGATTCAACAGCTGCTTGTGATGCCGAACCTTTTGTTTTCCTAGCCCTCTTCACCTTCAAGAGCTTCTCGACTTCCTTCTGGCCCCTCATCCGTAAGCTCAATTCCTTCACAACGTCAACCCATCTTAGCTCTGTGCTACAGCTGGGGCAGTTGCCTTTTATCGGCACTAATGTCTCTTGGTCGCCATGTAGGAAATGCTTACTTAAGCAGGTCATATGCGTGACGGACTCGCAGCCTGGACTTGGACATATGGTGTAGATGCCTGCATCGTGCTCGAGATCGCTTTTGCATATTGTACATGAGCCTTCCTGCTCGAACTCGACGATCTCTTTTCCTTTCTCGACGTACGTTTTCTGGTTGGTGTAGTCAACGGGTAATGCAGCTATGCCATAAGTCGTCTTTCTCTTCTTGTTCTTTGGGCTGCTGGCACTTTCGTCCCCGGATGATATTGAATTTGGATCCACAGGCGAGAAATCTTGTATGATGGGTATAGAATCTCGTATTGACTCAGCTGTCACTTTGGTCCATTTGGTCCATGCTTTATGAACATCTGCGGAAAAGAATCGCAGCTCTAAAGGCCACCGTGAAAATGATGGCGATCGAAGGAGCACGTGTAGATTTGAGAGAAGGGATGGAATGGAGTGACGAGGCCGTTTTGGCTGGCCTGATCGTTTCTTTTGTGTTGCATGTTGGAGTCGTTCTTCTGGGGCGATGTGTTGAGTTATATGGGAATTCTGCCAGGCCCATCTGGGATATTGTTAGCAAGAGCGAGATATCAGGTAGGATTATAGGCAAGATAATGCGAGGCCCTCTATAGAAAAGAAAATAGTAAAGGAGCTGCCAAGCTGCTAACGAATAGAGACCCAGAGAAGACTGGAGTGATGTCTCACGTGTTGTTCACACGTGACTAGTAGACTCACTCAAACTGTAGAGCGGCAATATGACTTGGAAAGCCAGTAACTATGCATGCCATTTCCCACGGTCGCAAAGTCTTCCTCGAGGTTCGTACAGCGCCCCCTTTGGCCAAGCCATTGTGTTGCTTCAGCCGCCGAACTAAACGCGTCAGCAGTTTCTACGCGCCTCTAGGCCTTTGCATAGATTTATAGAAGCTCACCTGGATTTGGAGTCGAGCCTACATATACACTACTGTGTCGAACAGTAGATCTCAAGAGATAGCAGCAGTAAAATGCTGGTATGGGGCGATCCATGGGCATGTTGAGGCTCTGTTGATGTTGACGATGATGTTCCAGGCGACGTTATCCTAATCGAGATAGATAAAGCGGCACTATGCTGTCTAATGCTTTAGGCGGAGCTGAGCATTTTAAGTCTGTGATAACGAGTGCCGCTTTTCGTTTCCAGGGAGACGTTATTTTAAGATTGAAACAGCCGGAAGCAGGGACCCATTATCCGACGAACAGGGTTCCGGATCTTGAGGCAAACTTTATCTCGGTCAGCTTCTATAAATGTAAAAGTAGGAAATAGATGAAATAGTTAAATGTTCCATCTCCAAAGAACAATTACCAGGCACTACGGAGTAAAAGAGTCTCCAAGAACCTCTGGTCCGGACTCTTCTGAATTATACTTCTATCAGTCCATTCAGGCGGTCCCGAAGCGCTAGTGATTTAGGGCTCCATTGAAGTTTCCACAACTGTCCATTTGAACTGGAACGTTTTGTTATCTTATGCCAATTATTATATATATCATGCGCACAATCTGAGGACTTTACATTTAATTGCTATATACAGGAATGCCCCTCACTTCTCTTTCTCTCTCTTTCCCTTTAATCACCTGACATATTCTTTTTATGAAGCCACACGGACAGCCGGACGATTGTCCTCAAACCGACGACACATGTTCTCTCATTGGCTCGTTAGCTGAGGTGTGCCTGATTCAGGCTGCTAGGGTGCCGAGCATATCCTGGCAGTATCAATCGCCAAAATCTGGCCCTGTGAATTGAAAAAAGAAAGTTGAGGATGAGCAACTGCGGGAAACAACATTTTCATTGAGGAATGTCGTGCAATGGTAACAAGCAATTCCAACTCTTTACCTTCTCTCGATCAGATTAATTATTAAACCATCTCAAGCCGTGCTCGTAAATTTAGATATGTATTCGAGCGGGCAGGGATGTGATGTGCAGCGTATCCGCTCCGTTTTCGTTAGTGCTCGCTGCTAAACCAACATGCCGTAAAAGAAAGCCACGAGCCCGCCCCAATTCCGTGCCAGGCGTGCGTCTCCTGCAGTATCGAAACACCCATCCTGCGAGATATACACCACTTACTCAACTCTCACCACCCATCACCCATCAACCACCACGACCACGACTGACCACTTCTCTGAGCCGGACCTTTGATTGGATTGTCTCCCTCGCATGCGAACGTAATAATATGCCGTAGCTCTTTTCGTCCTGCGCATGCACTTGATCGTTCTTGCCGTAGACGTACGAGGGGGGAAAGTGCCGACCAACATACCTGCTGGACGGAATATCACCCTTCGACCACCCATTCACATATCCGATGCCTATAATTTGATACCTACGACCTGCGATAACTTAACCCATCTACACAAACACCCTCGAACTTTTCTTGCCTCCCCATACCGCCAATATGGTGCAGGTACCGATGACCACGGCGGCTTCGAATTCTACGATGAGAGCCTCGCCCGCAAGCGGCACGAACAGCAATGCGACGTCTACTCGAGGAAAGCAGAGTGGGAATGGCACTTCAAATAATCCCGCCGCCGCACCGCTGCCTCTAAGTGCGATGCACTCCCTTCCTCTGGATTTGACCAGCGTCGAGAGGAGGGGACAGGCAACAGCTAGCCGAGAGTCGACGAAGAAGATACGACCCCATGACCTGCAAGAGGCGCCAACATACAGACCGACGGAGGAGGAATTCAAGGATCCCTTTGAATATATGAAGAAGATTGCTCCGGAGGCGTCAAAATTCGGCATCTGCAAGATTATCCCGCCTGATTCGTGGAAACCAGACTTCGCAATCGACACAGAGGTACGTGGCCATGTCCTATAGCTCTCTATCACAACTTTACACCATACCCTTTGCACCTCACTTTCGCAGCCTTATTATTATTCACTAGGAGCTGATTATTGACTTGTTGCAGCGTTTTCACTTTCGTACACGAAAACAAGAGCTGAACTCGGTTGAAGGCAGTAAGTCCCACCTCTTCACCACGCAATCCCAGAAATTACAGCGCAACCATGGACTTCACTTTCAAATTTCTGACACATCTTACCAGGCACTCGCGCAAACCTCACCTATCTTGATCAACTGGCCAAATATCATAAGCAACATGGAACCAACCTCAATCGATTTCCAAGCGTCGACAAGCGGCCTCTCGACTTGTATAAACTTAAAAAGGCTGTTGAGACAAGAGGAGGCTTTGACAAAGTATGCAAACTCAAGAAGTGGGCGGAGATTGGGCGAGACTTGGGCTACAGTGGGAAGATCATGTCATCGTTGTCAACGTCACTCAAGAACTCGTACCAGCGATGGCTTCACCCCTACGAGGAGTACCTTCGAGTCGCAAAGCCTGGCGTACATCAACAGCTGGAATTCGAATACGGAGGTCCTTTGACGCCTTCTCCCGCAAATTCTCCCATTAAAAAATCGCATCAGCATACGCCGTCTAGTCTCAGAGGCGAGTCTCCAATCATAAGAGCCTCGGATGCCCTCAATGCTTCTATGAAAGACGAGTTTGAGAAGGGCATGAAGAACATCCCAATGCTTGAGTCACCAGCCGCTGCCGCACCAACTCCTCCACCAGCTCAGCCGCAACCCGTCTCTTCAGGGTTCACACCAGTCAATGCTGGCTTCACACCCATCAACACAACTCCGGCGACCTTCACTCCAGTAAGTATTAACAGGCGGGAGCGTGAAGAACGTAGTTTCACTCCACCAAGACGACCACCATTCGACAGCCCAATGTCTTCAGCCAAAAATACTCCCGAGTACAGGCCTTCAGCTCTTAGCTCGGCTCCTGTTGTGAATGGCTTTACGTCAAATCCCCTGTTGAAACGACAGCTCAGTCACGATAGCCTTGACTCTCGATCGCGAAAAGACAGCCAACCTCCAGGTGATGATAGTGAAAGCGGCGGACGGCGTAGTAAGCGTCTCAAGAAAGGTACGGCAGAAGTAATATTTCTTTGTTTCCTGCGGTCGCAATACGCGGATCTTTTTGAGCTTGGGTGATGAGATGGGATGGGGTCCAGGGATGTATTTTATGCATTTCCCACCATCCCGTCTTCACCTTGTGATTGGCGAGGTGGATCTGGCTAATGCTTGCCCTGCAGATGCGGTACCGACTGTGGCTGGATCTCACATGACCTTATTCCGACCAACACCCCCAAGGATTCCAGGAGAGCACCGCTCGTCTGCTCCTGGCGAGGTAAGCGAATCTAATGCAACCATATTTAATCCAAATCTATACTTAGAGTTTGACCAGAAGTGTGAAAACTGCGGAAAGAATGACGATCGGGGAAATATTCTCATCTGCGAGTCCTGCGATCTCGGCTATCACATGTATTGTCTTGATCCTCAAGTCACACATAAACCAGATTACGATTGGCATTGCCCAAGATGTCTCGTCGGCGATGGCCAATTTGGGTTCGAAGAAGGCGGTATTTATTCCCTAAAACAATTCCAAGAAAAGGCAGCAGATTTCAAAGAGGGTTACTTCCAGAACAAGATGCCTTTCGACCCTGTCCTCAATTGCCCTCGCCCCGTTACAGAGGACGATATCGAGCGAGAATTCTGGCGACTTGTGGCCAGCCTGGAAGAAACGGTCGAGGTCGAATATGGAGCGGACATTCATTCCACAACGCATGGAAGTGGTTTCCCTACGATCGAGAAGAATCCCCGTGATCCATATTCGACGGATCCTTGGAACCTGAACATCACGCCACTTCATGCGGAGTCGCTCTTCCGACACATCAAGTCTGACATCTCTGGCATGACTGTTCCTTGGTTGTATATTGGAATGATCTTCTCCACTTTCTGTTGGCACAACGAGGATCATTATGCATATTCGGCCAACTACCAACATTTCGGGTCAACGAAGACGTGGTACGGTATTCCTGGTGAAGATGCCGAAAAGTTCGAGAACGCTATGCGAGAAGCAATTCCCGAACTGTTCGAGACTCAACCTGATCTTCTTTTCCAACTGGTAACCCTCTTGACGCCTGAGCAGTTAAAGAAGGCTGGGGTCAGAGTCTACGCCCTAGATCAAAGAGCCGGCCAGTTTGTAGTCACATTCCCTCAGGCGTATCATGCCGGCTTCAATCACGGGTTCAATTTCAACGAGGCTGTTAACTTCGCGCCCAATGACTGGGAGCCGTTTGGGGATGCAGGCGTTGAACGATTGCAGCAATTCAGACGACAGCCCTGCTTCTCGCATGATGAGTTGCTCTGGACTGCCGCCGAAGGTGCCAGTGCCAATGGTGTCATCACGATCCAAACCGCAAAATGGCTTGCGCCTGCGCTTGAACGTCTTCGAGATCGCGAAACAGCTCAGCGACAGGGCTTCATTGATAAGCACAAAGAACACGAAGGTCCATGTGTCATTACTGATGTCATTGAAGGCGCTGGCCCTCGTTGTCACATCGGCTTTGTCATTGACGAGGAAGACGTTCCTGAAGAGGAATATCAATGCACCCATTGTAAGGCGTACGCTTATCTTTCCAGATTTAAGTGCACCACTAGTGGTAAGGTCATGTGTCTACTCCATGCGGGTAACTTTGAATGTTGCCAAATGCCACAAGAGCAGCGGTACGCCGGAAACAACCATACTCTTCATTATCGTCGGACTGAGGATGCAATTGAAGCCATATATGAGAAAGTTGCCGAAAAGGCTCGACTACCAGAACAGTGGGAGGAGAAGGTAGAGGCAATACTTGAAGAACAAGCAACACCCCCACTCAAGGCGCTAAAGTCGCTTCTCAACGAGGGAGAGCGCATCCCCTACGACTTAAAGTCACTTCCCAGCTTGAAAGCATTCGTCGATCGATGTGTTGAATGGGTTGATGAAGCCACTAATTACATCGTTCGCAAGCAGCAAAACCGTCGCAAGAACGAAAGAGCCTGGAGAAAAGGTAGTAAGGCTGCTGAACTCGAAGAGAGAGATCGTGAACTTCGAAAGGTTGAAAACATCAAGAAATTGCTCAAGGAAGCTGATAAGATTGGGTTTGACTGTCCTGAGATTACCCAGCTGCGCGAACGTGCTGAAGCCATCGACTCGTTCCGACACGACGCCAAAATCGCAATGCAGAATATCACCATACGCCAAACGAAGGAACTCGAAGAAATTCTTGAACGCGGTCAGAGTTTCAATGTCGATATGCCGGAGATAGAGAAGCTAGACTTGATCGTGAAACAAATGAAGTGGAACGATCGCTGTCGCGAGAACCGTGGCCGATTTCTCAGCCTCAAGGAGACCATTGATTTGATCGACGAAGGTCTCAAACTCGACATTCCAGAATACAATGATCACCTGTGTCACTACATGGAACAAAGAAATTCCGGCATTGCGTGGGAAACCAAGGCCAAGGAATTAGTCAACGCTGAAGTCATTCACTATCCCCAACTTGAATCTCTCTCGGCTCAAGCTCAGGCTGCTGCACTCCCAGTCTCTGCGGAAACTCTAGCTCAGGTTGACCAGATTCTTAACAAGCAACGAGAAGCCCATCGACAGATTCTCTCCTTGTACGACCGTAGCAGGAAGGAAGATATCACCAAGCGACCCACGTATGCGGAAGTTCGCGAGACAATGGAACATCTAGCCGAGTTGAACAGCAAACCACAAGGCACTATAGATCTCGAAAAGGAACAAAAGCGGCACGAGGATTGGATGCGAAAAGGCAAGAAGTTGTTTGGGAAGGCCAACGCCCCGTTACATATCTTGAAGTCGCATATGGAGTATGTGCTCGAGCGGAATCTCGACTGCTTCGACATCAATTCGGACAAGCCGAGACTACCAGCTGAGCCTGCCTCCCGAGAGCCAAGTCCGTCCGAACAAAAGCTACATAGCTGGGAGGACCCACGCTTCCGCGAGGTCTTCTGTATCTGTCGTAGGATTGAAGCTGGTATGATGATCGAATGTGAGCTTTGTCACGAATGGTAAGTGCACTGACGTATTTGGTTATGAATATTACTAACATGATCAGGTACCACGGCAAATGTTTAAAGATCGCTCGAGGCAAGGTCAAGGATGACGAAAAGTATACTTGTCCTGTCTGCGACTGGCGAGTTCGAATTCCACGCGATGCCGCTCGTCCTAAGCTGGAAGATCTTCAGTCATGGCAGGATGAGATCCCAAACCTCCCATTCCAGCCTGACGAAGAAGAAATCCTTTCGAAGATCGTCGACAATGCCCAAGAGTTTCGCTCCCATGTTGCTCCTTTCTGCAATCCTGTGATGGCCACTGCCGATGAATCAGAGACTCAACGGTTTTACCTCCGCAAGATTGAGGGTGCCGAAATCCTCTTGGCCTACGAGACCAATTTCTTCCGACAAGAACTCCACAAATGGTCTCCAGTAGCGCCCGAGCCTCCGCCTGTTCTCGACTCATCGAAGTCTACCAGAAAGCCACGTCCTACAAAGCTACAGAAACTAATGGCGCAACACGGAGTT
>QGML01000571.1:0-15828 GCA_007825375.1 Lachnellula willkommii | reverse complement strand
TCGTCTTTTAGCGCAGTAGGCGACGTAGTTGCTTATTTCTACCTATATTATAATAATAGAGGATATAGTTATATTTATATTATTAGTTATAATACTCTTAGCGCGTAAGGTTTTATTTTATAAAGTGTAAGGAGATTACTTTAGAGGATAACTATAAGGGCAAGAAGCTTATAAGGTAGCTAGAGGTTCTTTATTACTAAGTTTATCTTTATTATTAGTGAGCTTCTAAACTATAATGCAATTAGCATTTACCTTTATTAAAGGTAAGGAATGCAATACTTATATTACTAAGTATATCTCTATAACTATCTCTCTATAAGGCGCGCTAAGCTTGTTTTAAGGGAGTTAAAGGAGTTAACTTTATAGTATCTTTCTTCTTCTTATTAGGTATTATATAAGGATATATAAAAGCTTAATAAGGGAGGAAAGATATATGATATTATAGATATAGATATAAAAGTAGATATAGAAGATATAAAGCCTAAAGAGGTGTTTAAGAGGGATAAAAGGTCTATTAATATACCTCTTAGTAGTGATTCTAGTAGTATAATAATTATATTCTTAGCTATTTTTTCTAGCTAATAGGATTGCGTACTAATTATTATAGTGCTCCTGCGCATCTAGGGAAGACCCTCAAGCGCAAATTATATAGGAACTACGCCTAATTAGGATTACTAAGCTTATAGTTTATAACTTTATCTTTGCAGCTATATATAGATACTCTAAATAGGATTTAGTATATCTAGGGGGTGTATTATAATATTTAGGTGTGCGTGCGCATATAGCTATATTAGTCTAATGCTAATGTGTCTCACCTATATATAAGTAGCTTATTCTTCTACTTCTATAGCTTTTCTCTCTCTCTTCTTTAGATAGATATATTAATATACTTTATAATCTTAGATCTTTATTCATTAAGTAACCTGCTTTATTTAGCCCTTACTATGCGCGATACTTAGGCATTTAAGCCTTATTAATAAGAGGTTATTACTACTAGCTTCTAGTAGTTAATAATATAACAAGATTTTACTAGGTTAAGCTTCTTAAGACTAAGGAAATAGTGGAGGTTCTATCTGCATTCAAAGAGATTAAATCTAAAGCTAAGAATAAGAGTAAAGAGAAGATTATCTTTATTCGAGCTAATAATAAAAAGAGCAAGTTTAGAACTAAATTTCAGGAATACTATAGATCTAAGGGTATCTAATTTTAGCCTAGTCCGCTATATAAGCATTTTATAAATAGCGTCGTCAAGTAATAGATAGGGATAGTATTAGTAATCGCTCGATTAATAATATATAAAGTAATAGTGCCTTATTAAATGTGGGATTATATAATTAAGTATATAATATATCTTAAAAATAAAGTGCCTATATAATCGATTAAAATTATAGATTATTTAAGAGGTAGTATCCCTATTACTATATATAAAGGCATTAAAGTAGATCTTACTAAATTAAGAGTATTTAGCTGCAAAGCTAATCTATTATATCTAAGTAAGCTGCATTAATAGAAGTGGCAACCTTAATCGAGAGAGGGAAGCTTTATTTTTATTAGAATAAATAGAAATATAGTCTGGAGGTTCCTAGACACTTAGACGCTTTAGGAAACTATCTTTATAAATGCTAACTTTAACGAATATAGCTTCCCTAAGATTAATATTAAGAGATTTAGACTTCTAGGCATAGTGGAAGCTATTCCTGCTATAAGGGAATAATATTAACCTAAACCTATTATAGCAGGTCCTAAAGGTATTAAGAGAAAGCATAAGGAATATACTATAGTTTATCCTTTATAGAGGACTAAGAATGCTTAGATATAAGGTCCTAAACTAAATAAAAGCTCTAAGGCTATTTAAGAACCTATATCTCGTATAACTAATGCTTAAGAGGCGCCTAATTAGTATAGTTTATAGGGTGCTATTAAGAGTAGTTCTCTAGCTAAGGTTAATATTAAGGATCCCTCTATAAAGAGCAAAGAAGCTCTAGAAAATATAGGCAAAGGCCTTATAAAAATAAAGAGAAGATCCTATTATAGAAGAATAATTAAATAGAAGATATTTGCTATATTTAGTTAAGCTATTACTTCTATAATAGTCACCTCTTAGGCAGTCTATATTAGTAGCAAGTCTAGCTCTATTTAGGTTCTAACCCCTTTATTCAAGTTAATAATAATAGACCAGGCAATAAAAGAAGACAAATCTAGCTAGATAAAGGTAATTAAAAGCAAGCTTTAATTACTAGAGAAGTTTAAGACCTTTATAATCTTAAAAGGGTTGCTACTAAAGGGGAAGAAGCTAATATTAAGTTAAATAGTTCTAAGAAAGAAGCTTAAGAATAGATAGGTTAATTGCTTAAAAGCTAGGATTATTATTTAGGGCTTTAAATAGTAATATAGGACTAATTACTTTAAAACCTTCGCATTAGTAATATAATATAATACTCTAAGGATCTTACTAGTAAAGGTAGTAGCTAAAAACCTTAAAATTAAAGCTCTTAATATTAATACTATATTCCTAAACCCTATATTAAAAGAGGAGATTTATATAGAAATACTAGAGTTTTACTAATTAATTCACCTAGAAGTTAACCCTTAAAAGCATTTTTTAAAGCTTAATAAATCACTTTATAGTCTAAAACAAGCTTCTTTTAAGTAGTTTAATAAGGTTAAATAGCACTTTAAAGATATTAGTTTAGAAGGGGGAGAGAGTAATCTAAACCTCTTTATTAGATAAGGTGTTTTTATGCTACTCTATATTAATAATATGCTTATTATTAGTCTAAAGTCTAAAGTTAAGGCTATTAAGAAAGATATTAAAGAGAAGTAGTAATCTAAGATATTAGGCCCTATTAACACGTTTATAGGACTATAGATTAAGCGTAATTAATAGAAGCGGTCTCTTTAAATATACTAGGAATCCTATATTATAAAGTTGCTCTAGCATCTAAAAATAGATACTATAAATCCTAGACCTCTCCCTCTCCCTATAGTAATAATACTATATCTAGCAGAGAGTAATAATCCCTAGGAATTGCTTTAGGATAAAGAAGCTAGTCTTTATAGATAGATTATTAGCTTAGTTATATACCTCTTAAATTATACTTAATCTAATATTATATATACTATAGGATAGCTTGCTTGGTTTATATTAAAACCTAATACTTATCACCTCGAAATATTAAAGCATCTACTATAATATCTATAAGGCTCTAAATTGCTAGGAATAATATATAATAGGTTAAAGCTTAGCAATTAGTAGTTAGTCTAGTTAGATGCAACTTAGGGGATAGAGAATAATAAGAGGTCATTTTAGGGTTATATAGTTATCTAGTTTAGAGGTGCTATTACTTAGGCAGCAAATAGATAGAAAAGCATAGCTTAAAGCTCTCTTGAGGCTAAGATAATAGCTGCAAATAAGGGAGCAAAAGAGATAGTATAAATAGAGAAAGTAGCTCTTAATATTAGTTACTAACCTAAACCTCCTCTAATAATTTATATTAATAATAAACTAGTAATTAAGCTTATAAAGGCAACTAAATTCTATAGTAAAGCAAAATATATTCTTATTAGATATTTCTATATTTAGAATAATATAGTATAATAGGGAAGGCTTAAGATATAGTATATTAAAGAAATAAAACAAATTGCTAATATCTTAATAAAGCAACTACTAAAGGATTAATACTCGAAGCTAATTAGTTAAATAGGCTTAAGGAGCCAGGTTTAAGTAGGTCTTCTGTTATTATTTTTAGAAAGGTTAAAAAGGAGCTATTTTCGAGCATTTTAGGAAGCTCTATATATCTTAGAATAGCGCTAAGGAGATTTTAGGAATAGAGGTATAACTAGAGGGTACTCTTGTACTGCAATGCTATGCTAGCGGGACACTAAACTCCTATAGGGAGACTAGGTGGTCACAGGCCTAGGGAGGCGCTATTATAGGAGTTAATAAGGCCTAAAGGTCTAGTTTTGAAGGTATTTGCAGCTAGGGGGTGTATTGGATTTAGCTGCTTATATAAGCATTCCGCACAATAAAACTCTGCACCAGGCCTAAGCGTAGCTCTACACACAATTATATAATTATCTGTCTGCCACTATTTATGCTAGCACTGCTATTATTATCTCACCTTTGTGACTCTCTTATTCCAACAGTACTACAAAAAAGCCAGCCGGCGACAATACAGTAGAAATGTATTCAATCCGTAAAAAAGCATGTCTGCGATGCGGCTCTTTCGTCCGTTTCTATCACCGCGGTGGTCCCTCTACCCATCGTCCCTCTACCCACCATCCCTCTACCCATCATCCCTCTGCCCATCATCCCTCCACCAATCTGCTCTAATATCGCGGTTCACCATGGCCTCACCAAAAGACTCCAAAAACCCGGTGGCGCTACTCCCACCACGCGAATTTCCGTCGAGCGGATTCGAGGTCATCAACCCGTCTCGAATGGTAGAAGAGGAGCAACTGCCCTTCTATAACCATCAAGATTATTATCCTATGCGGATCGGCGAAGTTAATCAAAGATCGCTATCAAGTAGTTGCTAAACTTGGCTACGGCACAAGCTCGACTGTATGGTTATGCCGTGATCTCAGGTATGCTTTCAAAGGTGCATGTCAATACACTGAAATATAACCAGGAGCTCAAGGTCTTTCAACACTTGGCTGGCGTCACCATGGAGCACTCGGGCCGGGCAAATATCAGACAACTTAAGGATTTATTTCAGCTAAAGAGCTGTAATGGTATACATGACGTTTTTGTTATGACACCCCTGGGGATGAGTTTAAGAACTCTACAGGAAATGCAGAAAGATAGCATTTTCCAGCAGATCCTTGTTACACGCGCTCTCGATCAGGTACTAATCGGGGTGAACTTCCTCCATGAAGCAAATGTAATTCACACTGGTGAGTGCCTACCTACCCCTAGCAGCGCCGACGGAATACTCTCATCTGACCAGTATAAGACCTCCACTCTGATAATCTGCTGATTGCTATCACAAACGATTCGATCCTCGCTAAGGTAGAAGATGATGAAATCCGCAAGCCATCAGCAAGGAAGCAGGTCAATGGAAATATTATCTACGTCTCTCGGTACATGCTAGGAGGTGCAGGTCCGCTTATTATCAGCGATTTGGGGCAAGCACGCATTGGTAACAAGCATGCTGGGAATGCGATGCCGATACCATATCGAGCACCTGAAGTTATTCTCAACATGGAGTGGGGAGATGCCGTGGATATTTGGAGTATAGGACTCTTAGTATGGGATCCTCCCTTTTTAATCTTATGTTTTTATTTTTAAAGGCTAACTATTCTTTTACCTTAGGCCTGGGACCTTCTAGAACGCGAATCTCTCTTCCGCATCTACGATAGCAAGTCCGAGGAGCAGAATGACGCCTACCATCTTGCAACAATGACTGCCCTACTTGGTCCGCCACCGCCTGAATTTCTAAACAGGAGCGAGGAAACAAGCAAATACTGGGATAAAGACGGTAAGTGCTATAAGCAGCAGGCCCTGGAATCACCCTTCCCCACATGTCCTGATAACCTCTCTAGGTAGATGGAACGGCCCCGTCCCTTTGCCTACCGAGAAGACGTTACAGTGTCTTGCCAAGTCTCTAGAGGGGGACGATAAAGACAATTTCCTCAGCTTCGTCCAGTGTTTGCTCTGCTGGCTCCCCGAGGTGCGACTTACTGCCGGACAGGCTTATTACCATCCTTGGCTGAGAGGGACGACCTTGTCTGCCGGCGGTGACTGAGAGAAAGATTACGAAAGATTACCAGGTGGATTTGTTGCATCTAGAACTAGGCGCCTTGACATTCTTCAGGCTCAACATGGGATATCTTGAGGTGGATGGCTGAGTGTCATCAGCTGCGAGAAGAGCTAGAAGTGACAACATTGAGGGACTTGTCGCACAGTTGACCAGTTGGCAGAAGCGTCACAAGAACGTACAGTGCCCCGGATATTGGTGCTTTTCAATGGGCCTGATGGATATGCGAAGCATTGGAATGTGAATTCTTTTGCTGGTAATCTGGAACATTATCGGATACTTCGCTTGCAAGGTCTGGATATAGCCTCATGATACTACTAGCAAATGAAATTACAAACAGCCTAATGTCTTTTAATGTGCTAGGATTCTATGGCCTCAGTGAATGGCCGTCGCATTGACATATGATTCACAGCTCGCCAAGCGAGTTTTACTTATCAACCTCTTTCCAACCAACTCCATTACCATAAGGTACCTTAAACTTTGTTCAGGCAACTGCGCAACTCCTTCCCAAATCTCAGACCTGCTTACCCTCGACAACATGGCAACTCACGAGACCACGGGCCTCGCAGATGATCAGCTTTCTCCCCCAACCACATCAGAGACTACTCAATATGAAGAAGCACCTTCCAAGACCACTGGGGAACCCCTTACCGAATTCATCTTATTTCCAAAGCTAGCTCCCGAGTCAGTGGCACATATCCCCAAATATTCAGATCCCCCCAAAAGCAACCCTAACTTAGAACTCGTGATCTAGGCTTCGGTTGGCGATATGGAAGCTCGCACTCCCACGCGGTCCAGCCCAAGACGGCAACCGCATCTTCCGACTCCGAATCGACGTCTATGGTGATATCGCCACAGATTCCGAAACCCTGCAGTTCTCCATGGGAATGAAGAGGACTTCCATGTATTCGTTCAGCGACGAGTCTGCCGCAGACAAAGCAAAGGAGGTCGCAATTGAAGAAGGGTATCTGGCCGACATGACGGATTTGGGTCTGCTCAAAGCGTGCCGCGAATCGAGACGGGTCTTTTTGGAAGGATCTCCGTATACTCTCCCAGCGGTCAACGGCGGAAAGGTTTACTTCGACGATTCGACGACGCTTTACATCGAGCAATTGAGTTCCAAGCATATTCCCATGGCCCTCACAGAGTCACACAGACTCGAAATTCCAAAAGAAAGAGCGCCCTGGCTGGTTTAACGACATCCGCAGCGTCGTTTGTCCCCCGATGCATGGTCACCACAACCGCAATGCGCTTGTGTTCATGTTGTTTGAATTTAAAGGTTTACGGTCATTCAAGTTTGACGTGGAGCCATCTTGCGATATGCGAGGAAATTCAGAAAGTAGGCTCTTCATCGAAGGAGAAGAAGAAGCAAAGTTTGATGAGTGTGTGGTTTTTGCCAAGGACATGCGCAGGGCTTTTAATTTGGGCAATTCAGATTATGTACCTCACAGGCCACCCTTCTTTAAATGGAGGTGCTGTGGAGAGGGGTCAGACGAGAGGTTGGAGTAGTGGGCTCATATTAGGATGGTTTGGGGAATGAAAGCATAACGCCGGGAAGGGGCATAGAGAGCCTGACTCAAGTGATACAGAAGAAAAACAGTAGTCTTTTCTCGAACAATAAATTGGCACATATTAAAAGCGTCTTTCGGTGCAGATATTACCCTTATCCAGTGGTGCCCGACAAACATTACATCAAGTCAACATTACACATCAGTAGCAGACGGCCTAACCAATAGATGTATCGCAAATTCTGGTTTAGACATCAAGGAGACTTCTGATTGTGAATAGACTTAAGATGTTACAGTAGGCGGGTGTGAATTCAGCGGGGTTTTCACACACCAACCCCGCCTGAATGAATGTCAATTATGAAATAAAAAGCGGGCTACCACCCATCTCCATCTCCGTCAATCAAACAAACAAGCAGTCGTCAAGCCGAGTGCAGAACTTCCCTTCAACATCGACTCGGCGTGACCAGCCTCTCATAGCCACACAGACACCAGACAACTTCGTCGCTTGAGCTGTGTCCTACACCTCGAAGCATCAAACACGGAAAACCTGACACTTTTAATCCTTCCGGTAAGTTGGTCACAGCAGTGCAGTGAGAGCAGACAGAAAGAGCGATGCTAAGTCGGAGATCAGATTGAAGTCACCCTTGAAAGACGATCACCACAACGTCTCAAGCATTCCACCTCCGTGCGCAAACTGAAACCGACAAAGATGTCGACCTCAGATACCCCCGAGACACTCGTCTCGCCACAGCCTACTCCGATCCTCAGTGGAGGAAACTCAGCCATCGTGCACAACAACTTGCAGGAATTCCACTGCTTCCGCGAGCTTCCCCTCGAGCTTAGACGGAAGATCTGGAAAAACGCTTTGCCCCGAGGAGTCGATGACGACGGAGAGCGCATCCTGACGCTCAAAATCCACGTCCGTCAGGATCCCGTCAAGGGCATTGATATAAACTTCAGTGATCCCAAGTTAGGAGACGACGAAGAAGGACTAAACTATCAAAGGACATACCCGGATGATCGCGCCGTCGATGCATTTACTGCGGATCTCCGAAACGTCACCCTTCTTTCCACGTGCATGGAATCACGAACTGTTGTTCTCGATACGTTCAAGAATGAATTGCCCATGGTTAAGAATGGTGTTTTGAGATACGATGATAAGACGGTTATACGCGTTCCGAATTGGTGCATGCCCTCTATTAGGATGCCGATACAAAAGGCGCTCTCTGCGCGCTCCCAGTGCCAATCTTCCCGGTCCGACACTTTACCACTAGCTCGAATCAACTGGCAGCAATTCTGGCAAGCGACCTGAAGTATGCTGGGAACTTTTCGCTTTTCGCCGGGCTCAAGACCGTGACGTTCAGCCCCGAATACCAAGGACCAATGATGTTTGGGATGTCGCTGGCGAATAAGCCTGCGGTCGACCAGGCCAAGAGCAAATTCAGACGGGCCCTTGGGTTCGTGCTCGAGAATTTCACGCGTTATAAGGCACTCGACCCAGGGTTCAATATCCCACAATTAGGGGTGTGGGGCGAGAAAGCAAATGGGGTTCGGGAAATGGACTGGGAAATCTCTTCGATCGATGAAAAAGACTTCATCAGGATACAGCCAATCCTCGCTGCTGAAGCCCCTAGCCCCTGGTACTATAATTAGGGGAAGGCGGGGATGTCCAAGCTGGCCAACACCCACCAGACGCAATTAAAACCACTGGCAATCAGCCCCGAAACGCGAATTAGGAAGCAATCAGTCGCATAGGACGAAGAAATACAATACATAGAGTCAGTGAGGCATACACGATTATAATCGAAACTGACTATTGTTTCTTCCAAATATTTTCAAGTGATGCAACGCGGGTAGTTTCCCTATCCCTCACAGCAAACATATGGCTTACTCTTTACCAGAAGCTTGCGACATCTAGCCTCCAAACATTTCAAATCAAATTATGCACTTTGGGTTGCGACACTTGTCCACATTCCGTAATAGCTTACTATACTAGGAAGTAGGTACTGTAGGAAAGAACAGAACCTCTTTGTGTCAGCCTGCTGAGAGAAATTAACAAATTAACGAGAATTGTACCACCATTTATACCACGAGAATACTGATTCTAGAGAAGTTGGTCTCTCTGTTCCGCTATTTATTATCATGGGTGTCGTCACTTTCAAAAGGTGCTGCTAGACGTCGCTCTAAGGGTTAGGGACCGCACTTAGTCGCTCCCCACAACTACACAAACGAAACTTCGTGCTTTTTTCTTCTTTTTTTCTTTCGTTCCTTAAGAATTCATATACCTTTGTAGGAACCATTAGCTTTTGATCCAACCAACGGTGATTTTTCTTCCTAATAGAAAATACAAGGCAACACAAGTACAATTTTACGGGCAAATTTCTTGGTCGAGATATACTGACATATTTTTAGGTATCGCAAACTAATATATTCGATGAAACGCTTGCTCAAGATGGATCTCAGCCTTGTACTGAACGACGAGCGATCTGATTCCAACAGCATGGAACCTTCGAACTCGGGCATGGAGGAAAACGGCAAGGCCATGAACGACGTTGACCACGATAATAGTGTCAAGACACACGTGATGCTCGCAGATTCGGATGCGCTTGCCGACTTTAAGACAGAGGGGCAGCGGGATGTTTTCCACGCAGAGGTTCTGGAGATCAATACGCAACATTTAACACCTTCTGGCCCCCGCAAAAATCTACCGCTTTCCGCAATGAGACGACTTTTTTATTTCGAGCGGTTCCCAACGGAGATCCGACTGATGATATGGAAACTCGCTCTGCCCTGTGGACGGAACGGGAACCGAACACTTAATGTCAAAAGCTACGTTCAACCTAATGGAACAGTGAGGTTCAGGAACTATCCATGGAATAGATGCCAGAGCAATTCTTTCCCGGGCGCAAATATTCAGGAGATGCGCAACCTTGAAATGCTCCGAGTGTGCAAGGAATCTCGTGAGGTATATCTGCAGACTTTCAAACATTTCTTTCTAGGATGTCAAGGCCAGGAGAAGATTAGATTCTCGGACGATACGAGGATTCATATCAGCAACTTTAAAGACTTTGCGCTTGAATTTGAAGAGGTTCGCTTCTCTGACAAGGGCAAGGATCTCCGCATTCCGCAGTCCTTCACTAAGATTCGAGAACTGGGCCTCAGTGCCGAAGTGCTTTCCAAGCCCAAGGATATATATGTGTTCTCCCGGGTACTATCTTTATTCGATAGGCTGAAGGTGGCGAGGTTATATGTCCAGAATAACCCTTGCGAATATTTACCTTGTGGTCCAAAGAGAATTTACATGCAAAAGGCTCATTACTTCGACATTAAGAGTGTTCGCCTCATAAAAGAAGCGCTCAAAGCGTACAAAGATCGGGAATACCTCCGCCCGTACAATATCGACGACCAAATTCCGGAAATTCTTCTGGTAGATCCTAATTTGCATTGTCACTGCCAAGATATGGGACCCGAGATTTGCAAGAAATACCGTCCCTCTGACCCACACCACAGAGTTGAGGCTCCTCCTTTGAATGGCAATGTCAAGCTACCATTTATATACGCGGATAATTGACAGTGGTTTTCTGATGGAAATTCAAAAATGATATTGAGCGAGACAAGGTATGGGAGATAGGGATATTCAAGACATTGCTTCGGCATTTAAGACGAGAACGAGAGAAGTTCATCCGATAATTATTACACTATACCGGCTATCTGCAATTACATGGATATTGAGGGCATGACCTCCCCCTCCGGGACGAAACGCATATTGGGAGCCTTGACCCGAGCAGTTATGCGTCACGTGCAAGCGCTTCTCATCGAGGATTGGTCGCCTCTACACACAGCTCAGCCTCGAGACACTTGCGGATATCACTGCTCCCACTGGCTGAGCAATGGTTCCTTGCCTACTGGGCGGGGTTGGGCCGAGAAAGTCCTCTCGATATGAAGATGAAAGTCTGGATTTTGGAAGGCTTTGGCAACTCTGGTTTCTTGCCTGGATGAGCTTTTCCTAGGAGGAAGCTTTCAGATCCCAGATCAGGAAACTATCGAAAATGATTCAAAAGGTCCGAGCTTAAATATTACCAAGAATGCTATGTTCACTTGAACCCTTCCTGCCTTGCAGTATCTTGAGCTGAAACATTTGGAGGGGGAGGAGAAACATGATTTGTTGCCTTGGGAAAATCAGAGCTCAGCACAGATATATTCTTCGCCTGCCCTCGAATAACACAGCAGGAGGCTTTCTTGAATTGGGCATAAATCTATACTTCCTCTCCCGCTCGATGCACGTTGCGCTATCTGAGGAGTTTGACTCGGATACTTTTCGAGGCTGCAAAAGCCACTTGGGAATATTGCAGAGTGGCTTGACGACAGGATCTTGAAAAAGGCTGAGAGGGAAAACCAGAGTGACAGATAGGGAAGGCATCCATAGAGGTTACGGAGAGTGTGCCGTCAAGATTGATGTGGCGCCGCCAATATGACCCAGGGAGATAATAGAGCTACTTGAGCGCATGATATCGAATCCTTATCGAGATGTGGAAGAGAGCGACCAGTGATATAGCAGATACCGGGAACCGTGGAGGCAGTGTGTGCCGATGACTGAAGGCTGAGAAGTTCTCGAGCATGCAGCCGCAGCAGAGAGCACGCAACTCTTCAGCAATGTGCTGTGCGACATGCATGATTTCCAGGAGCAGCCGGGCTTTGGTTGATATATAGAAAGGCTGCCCGGTGTCTTCAAGAAGAAGGAGACTTCTCTTGTGGTTCTGTGTCCACACGTTGCATTGCGTTGCGTTGCGTTGCAGTTGTAGCATTCGAGGTGCTTCAAGCTCGGTTAGAAAAGAAGCACCCGGCACATCATTGCCGCCAACGCGATCCCTCCCCCTGGTCACCCCGCAGTCTTCACAGCTGCAGGAAGACAGAAGCATGTACCCGCAAAATCGAAGCTTTCTTTCACCCCTTGACGCCCTTGCCATACCGGTACCTGTCCGTAATAAGGGCGACAACACTATCTCCAATAGCAATAATGCTCCCGCTGCCAGGTACTCGTACGTCGCCATCTCTATTCATTTGATCTTACTCCATACGAAGGTATTATTATGAGGAGATTAGGAGCTGTTATCCTTCGGAGCATTTTATTAGAGCGGTAGTCATAAATAGGCGTAGTACGCGGCGGGTATGCGCTACCGTTCCCATTCGATCCACTTTCATCTTAAAACCCACTGCATTTCCACTTTTAGCTGTCCAACCCCTCGTCAAATGGCGTATCCCGTTGTAGCAGGAAGAGGGATGCGTCCAAATCTGGACGATCAAGGTCCTCCTGTCCTCCTTTCGCCATTTTTATATAAGCGCCATCCTATAATCTACCATGTTGCTCTTTAAATTAGATTATGATTGTCATTGTCCATCGATAAGATGGCCTTGGGCTAAATATCAAGCAGAAATCTCCCTCCTTTCTCAATCATTTCAACTCCAAACTTTGTCTCTGCGCCCTCCTCACCTATAAATGATTTCTGGGCTTTCGAATCATTGCAGGAGCAGTTTGGACGAGGGCGAGGACTAAGACAGCAGAAGGAGGAAGGATCTCGACGATACAGTGATCAGGACATCAAAACTCGCAACGCCCGCGCCTCACTCCTCTCGTCAACGCGTAAGCACAAATCGAGTGCATCGTATCCTACTTATTCCCCCGTTTCCCATCCTCAGAACCTGGGCTTTTCATCAACCCCTCCATTTCTCCCTTGGGGAGTAGCTACGGACATGGCTTCCCCTCGCATGTTTGCACGCCCTGGCTCTGCTGGAAGTAGCAGCACCTCACGATCCAGCTTCGAATCCAGGAATAAGAGTCCGTTGAGTGTCAGCTCTTCGGCTGATTATATGTCGAGTCGGACTAGTCAGGATTCTTCCTTTTCGAGGGATGAGTCTGGACACTCGCCAGCCAAGATTTGGATGGGTGGCAGGCGTAGTTACACGGAGCCTATTGTAAAAGTATCTTCCTATTCACGGTACGACACTGGTGGAGAGGGCCGACCAAAGACGCTCATGACCCCGCAACGACTGTCTAGAAGGCCACAAAGTCCTACAGGCCCAGCATTTGATACGATATATACACCAAAGGCGCTTGGAGAGGGGTTCCGAAATCTACCAGAGGAAATTCTGCTAGTTGTGCTTGCCGAATTAAAGAAAGTACATCTGGATGCCGGGAGTCTAAGTTGCTCGACTTGTTGGATGCGCGATTTGACTTCTTTGAGTTTGTCTTGCAAAAAGTGGTGGGGTGCTGCCAGAACCACTCTTTACGAGGATGTGCAGCTCGTTGGCAATGATTCGATTTTGCATACGAAGAAGAAGCTCAAAATGAAGTATGGTACACGACTGAAACTTCTACGAAGAACACTGCGAGCAAGGCCCGATCTCGCCGAATACGTAAGGATATTGAAAGTTCCCGCCATGCCTGATGCGGCAAAGAACCAAAAGGAACAAAATGAATACCTGGATCAGGTTGCTTCGGTCATAATGGCGTGCCCGAATCTGGAACGACTTCCCGGCTTCCATCCTGCCTATACTCATGAATTCCCGAGATTTGTGCATGCACTTTCTACAAGGAAGAAGTTGCAGGAGCGGGTATGGATCATTTCTGAAAGTCCATTTCAACGGCAGCACCGATACAAACCTTCGGACGATTCAGACTATCTGACTCCTGTTATTGCACCAAACTCTCTTCTGCCCGAGCAGAGTATAGACTTTCTGATGTTTCATTCGAACTGGTCTCATCTCAAGACCCTCGTGCTACATTGCAACCAGGGTGGGATAGTCGACTCTCCTCTTCTCATCGACACTTTCGAGCAACTACCTTCGTTGGAGAATTTGCACCTTTCTTCTTTCTCGGACTCGTCTTTCAATGACACCACTTTGTTATCCCTACCACCTCTCAGATCCCTCCGACTTGACAAACTCCCAGGCGTAACCGACAATGGCTTGTCATCCTTCGCGTCAGACGGGAAATCCGATAGTCTGAAATCGTTCTCGCTCATCTCACTACCACTTCTCTCTTTGCCAGTCCTCGCGCGGCTGTTCTCCCACTTGAAGTCTCTTACACACTTTACGATTTCCCAGGTACCGGCGCCATCTTTGCCGGCAGGAGTTGACATTTTTCTCCACCCCTATCTGGCATCGTCGACTCTTCAATATCTCCACTGGGAATTCACCAACCCGGGGGACACTAGAGCGAACGAGATCCTCTCCAAGGCTATATCATTTTCTGGCTTCCCAGCCCTGAGAACTCTCCGAGCACCAACCGACTCTGACGGCTCTCTGCAGAAGCTCTGCAAACCACGAGACCGCATCGAGCTACCTGGAGATCGGTACCGAACTGTAGGCTCCCCGCTTTCACAAAGCATGCCGTCCATGCCGTATGCTGCGCCAACACGACCGTTCTCTGCTGGACATGGCCAATCTGGATCCCGGAATTCAAACTATCAACCGTCGCCTACGGGTTCAGCCTTCTCAATAAACTTGGAGAAAAAATCGCGCCATTCTGCTGAAGGCAACATACAAGATGCAGGAACGAGCCTTGCTATTGCTCGCAGAACAGCCCAACGCCGCATTGACACCGCTGTCTCGCAACCACAATATCACATTATAATTTGGGACGCGGAAGGACAGTTCTTAGAGCGGTTTAAAGTAGGTGGCTTTATTGGAGACCTAGGTAGTAAGATCAATTACAGCTTGAGACCGGATGTAGATGGTATGGATGAGGCTGTTTGCGGGATCGAAGGTGCGGGAGGATTACTTGATGGGGGCGAGGAAACGAACGTGAGGGATGGCTGTACGGGGAGTTGGAACTTGGAAGCTGGGGTGAGGAGTAAAGGGAAAGGGAAAGATAGATGGTGGCATACTGAGAGGGGTAGGTGGAGGGAGATGCCATTGGAGAAATTGTTTTAGGATATGGATATACCCATTTGCTGTTTTGGTATGTAATGTATATTTGCAATATATCAAGTGTTCTCAAGCTACTACATCTCACGGGTTTCTTCTTCACCTTGTAGCTGGGTATTCCCGTATTCCCGGTGGATATTCCAACGACCCCTCAGAAGCAGCCCAACAAACAATAACTCCACCATCCCAGCCACGTGATCGACCCCTTTACGCCTCGCTTCCGCTCTTATTCACATTCACCACCACGTTACAAACATTCCTTTTTACAACCACAACTTTGTATTCAATCTCGCCTTTGCCTTCTTACATCAACATTCATTCTACCGCTCCCTCTTCCTCCTTATACCTTACACCTTCCACATCCAAGTGTCGTTCTTTCCAGCTCTTCGATCTTCGATCCCCAAAACACTGCGAGCACGAGCACAAGCACAACAAGCAGAGCAAAGTAGAAGGAAAGAAGAGTCTGTACAGTATCTCTTGGTAAGCCCTCTCCCAGCCCCCTCAAATCCCCCAAGACATCAGGTACTAACATCTCAAAGACCATCTTCCCGACCTCTCACCACTCCCCTCCAACAACGAACGGACAAACAAACCCCGAATTCAACCACTTCGATTTCCCGAAACGTACACCACCC
>QGML01000570.1:0-15828 GCA_007825375.1 Lachnellula willkommii | reverse complement strand
TGGATAAGTGGGCTTTGGTGGTTTATAAGAAGGCGTATTTGTCGGCTGCTGAGAGGAGGGTAATGGAGAGGGAGCTTAGGGATGTTGTGCATAGGGCGGAGAACTGATGGGTGGGGGTGGATGGATAGGGATGGATTTGGAATACGAGGTTTTGTATTTTAGTTATAGCGTATACCCAACTGATTTGTAGGAGGTTTAGGAGGAGTTATGCGTGTATGGGGAGTTTGGAGTGCTAATACTCATCTCCTATATTATGACCTTTCCTATAAAAAGTCTGCTATGAGGGATGATAAACATGGACAATGTGTGAATAGTATTGCGAGCGCAGATAATGCCACGTTTGAAGGCGTCACTATACCTTTCTTGGGTCTACAGTTTTTTAAAAACATCTTAGCTATAGGTGTTTTTGATTTCGGGAAGAATGAAACGAGGTTTGCTGCGAGATAGCGGGCTTGGTGTTGGACATACCGTATTAGTTAGGATATAAGACCAGTCCCCAGCAGAAGACCATACAGTTGACTTTTAATGTCCCACGCCAGCTGGCACATTATAAAAGACCATGTCATAGCTAAGGTCTACCCCCTCGGGAAAGTTAGTAGACCAGGTCCTTTATATTAACTAATACGGTAGCTTGAGTATAGCTGGTGGAAGCAGGGAATAGATAGAGTAGGATGTGTAGACATGCTGGTACGCTATTTTTCATGCTTAAGATGCGGAACACATGGTAGGGCATAGCATAGGCCTCTAGTGCTTCGGGACGCGATTCTTGAGCTGGCCGGACGGTTGGATGTCGTCTGAGTGGAATACCAGCCCCTATTCACATAAATTAAGCGAGATCTGGTGACGCTAAGCCCATCTTGGCCCATACTGGAAAGGATAAAACTGCAGACACTTTGAAGTAGCTTATCTTAGTCAAAGAGTACTATTAGTATTCGTATTTAACTTTGATTCATTACTGGGTATCTTGGAGCGCCTCTAGTAAAAGTAAGCTGAGCTCGGACTTCGCAGCTGTACGAAATTTCGGAGTAATCTCTATAACCCACAAAGAAAACAAAGGAGAACAAGTAATGGAGAGGCAGTCTAATTGATTTTTATATGTCCCTGTCACGAGCCGAGAGCCTTTCCAGTCATGTAAATAGTGTGTGAATTAGTCACGTGCTCGACCTCCACAAACTGTATATATTCGACTGTTCCCTAAGAACACCTTTCTTTCCTCGCGTTTGTCTTATTTACTGAATACAAGACCTTGAGCTGTACTCGTCCCTTAACAGTCCCCATCAAATAGTATACTCTAAAGCTTAATTAAGTGGCAGTGAGGATTCAAGTAGCCGCACCAGCTGAACCGCACCCCTTAAACGAAGTAAGTTGAGACTTTCAGCCGTTTGACTGTCAATAACAACAGTAGAGGCTGCACCATTCGCAACAGTCGTATGATACGTGTTAACACAATACTCTAATACGCATTCGACGGCGACGGCGGCTGGCACGAGGGTGCTCGACATGATTTCACTACCCGGAGGTCTTGCTATGATCGTGAAGCCCGCGATTGGATTCTGAACGCTCGCAAACGCTAGGGAAGTCTTATTCATCTTATACCCCTCTGCATTCCAGATTACTTCGAAAACGTCGAAGGTTTGTATTGCAAAGGCAGAATAGTCAACATCCAAAACGACAGAATTGCCATTTGGTAAAATTACATATTTGACGGTGTTTTTCTGAGAGATGGTGAGATTGGCGGTAAGATTAGCGACGGACGAACAGACCGCCAGTGATGAGTATGGTTCCCGAGCACAGTTGCCAGTAGAACACACTGGAGATAGGGCTTGAATAGTGGTACTGTGGTCTGCAAGAAGGCCATTATAAAATGCACCTTTTGCTGCGGGTAATGGTTCTGCTTTATTGATTTGATAGTCAAAAAACCCCTCCACTTCTGAATAGAATATACTAGCGCTGGTGGTGGCAGATCCGTTGGTAGAATTAGCTGGCCTGATTGGGTATGAAACAACTTGTTGAACGAATGTCGAGATGGCCAAAGCAAGAATTGTGATTAAAGCTCCAAGTGAAGCAAGACTGGCAGGAGGATTAGCTCGCTCTCTAGGATATCTCGAGTGCAATCAAGTATTCAATACTTATCATTCTGTTCTTATGTGACAATAAGCGCAGGAGCTTGAGGCTTATCTTACGCTGGTAATGATCCCTTTTGACGCCATAGCAGGCGAGAGGTTATATTTTGTTTGTCCCTAAAGCAGGAGGAAGAAGTTGTGGCGAAACTTCGGCTTTATAATCAATTAGCTATATACCAAAATAAACGATAATGTACTCAAAATACTCCAGGCGTCCTCTTTGGGGTGTTAGTCCGCAGGTGGCGAAAGTTGTAAATCCAGACGAGTAATGATTTTTTTTGGTAATTTTTTAAGGGTAGGTGCGACTTGTGTTTCGGGTTCCCTTTTATGTGAGAGTAATATTTTACTTACCTATACTTTTTAGAGACGTGCATATTAGAGGTTTTATTTTTTATGTGTTTTTTTTGGTGTTTTTAGGCGGAGTATTTAATATCAAGGTGTGGATTTTGATGTTTTAGGATTTAATAGGCACTTTTTCATAATTAGAAGGGAGTAACTTTTATGAGGCTTTACATATTTACACCTTAAGTAGGTGTGATGCGCAAGAAACCGGCATCCAAGACGGACTATCTAGCTGACCTAAAACAAATGAACATGTCTTCCCTCCAATGTATCTCTTCCAATCCCTAAGTCTAGGTTTCAAAACAAAGATTTACTAGAAGTCAATCTGACTATTTTCCACCAGATTCGCAGTTCAGCCACTTTTCCTCAAGCTTCTCGAGTTCAATACAAAATTCCCCCCTCTGAGCTCTTGAGAGCCAACCAAGCCTGTAAATATGCTTTGCCCAAGGATTCAAAAATGCAACAAGTTCCCTGAGCTGTGGCATGTACTGCCTGGCATACTCGGCAATCCAATACACTTGATAGAAGAACGCATTATCACCGCAAATATCCCAATCATTCTCCGAAGAAGGGAAATCCTTCGCCGAATCAACCACAAGTAGAAACAGCAATATGCCGCATCCGCCACCGAACTCAGTGCACCAGATCTTGAAAACACGTCCCTGCTCCAAAGCATTGTTCCAGTTGAAAGATCCGTCAACAAGGCGCCGCGGATCCCGACGCTTGCTCTGAAACTCGCCATACCACTTTGTTCCCAGCTGCTGATATATGCGAAGTCGATCCGGTAGATACAGAAAGTGGTCCCCCTTGGCTATAGCAGAATCCACGCGGTCCGTCAACGCCACCAGCTCGCATGCCTCCCGATAATACTTCAACTTCCCATCCCTCTCTTCAATCTCCTTGGTTGAAGCACCAGCTCTCCACACCACTGCCCCCAAAATCTCCGCCGAGATGTCGAGGTTATCGATATTGACTTGAGGCTCGGATTTGAGGTGTTGTACCATCAATTTCAGCTTGGAAATCAATTGGGGCCATGATCGCTCAATTTGCTTGATCAGCGGATACGCGTCCCTAATATCCAGTTCCTCGACTGTTCCGCGGCCTGCTCCCACGTGTGCGCTAATCTGCTGGAAGGCGCAGTAGCCTGGTGGTAGGGGTCGTGCTGGTGGGATTGAGGGAGAGCGGTGGCCGATTGGGAGGTTCGGGTCTGGGATTGCCAGTCGAGTGAATACAAAAGTGTTGGTTTTGTGTTGATCGTCCGAGGGACCTTCGATGCCAGCTTGGCGGAAGACAACGGTGGCAAGAGAGGATTCGGAGTTTTGACCAGGGACTGCGTTATACTCCAGGCAGGCCTTGTACAGTCGCTTTCCAAGGGTTCGATCTCCGTCGACTGAGGGTAATATCCTCTTTGCGTGTGCAGGCATAGTTTCTTGCAAATCTAGCCATTCTCGAAGCACGTCCTCTGAACTCCTGACGATTACCATTGTGTCTTCTGGAAGTTGGCGGTAGCGCTTCCTGAGGTAGGATTTCGTTGATGGGTCATCCGCGTCTTGCGGTGCAGACGAAGACGAGAACTCTGAGTGCTTACGCTTGCCATTTTGGCTGGATTGAGGACCAGATTCTCGTAGCAGAGAGGAGGATAATGTTCCTTGGCGCGCAGAACTGCTCCCTCGAAACCTTTTCGCTCTCCTGTCAACTTGGCTCTCTTCTATGGTGGCATGGAGTCAATACGGTCCACATTGAATTTTGAGGGTGGTAACATGCCTGGATAGGGAACAAGAATCGAACGCAAGAACTCTGCCCAGGTTTGCTTCTTTGGCTGGGAACCATTCGACATGGTGGCTCGAGAAGTTGCGTCGAATTGCTTGTCAACTTGTTGACTGGGAAATGTGGTTGCTTTCTTTTGTGTGCTCGTTTCTAACCATATCACCAGTCGAGATTCGCTTATTAAACAGTGATTGGCAGGAACATCTATTCACACGCTTGCGTTATGCAATATAACCAATCAAACCCAGTTAGTAGTCTGTCCAATCCTAATCAAGGTATTTCAAAGAGATAGGCCATCTTCTCACGAAGTTCTATAGAGTTCAGATCAGATCCCTGTCCCGGAATTTTCCACTACATAGCTATAGCTATTTTAATGCGATTCGAGGCGCAGAATCAAGAGTCGTAGAGCGTCAGCCTCCTTATTTCTGACTTGGGTTTATTAGGGAGGAGGCAAAGGAAGTTGCTGTCGCTATGCTCAAGTTTGACCTCTTGGTAAAATTTGCTTCCGTAGTGTTAGATTTGAAGATGAACCTATGTATCGACAGGCCCTATCACAAGTGTTTGATTCACGAAGTGAGTTAAATTAGAAGTCAAATTCTATTATGGGTATCATAAACGCATACATAAATCGGCAAACGATTGCCTGTAACCCAGCGACGAGTGATATCTCGAAATTGAAGTTGGCATCAAGGCTAATGAATGCCATCAAGGCTATTAAGTGCCGTCAAAGGCCAATGCCATCAAGGCTAGTTTACTTGGTCTCTTATACAAAATCCCGCCAAGGGGTGCACCTCAGCACCTGAAGAAAAAAAAGAGAAAGGTACAAGATTGGTAGCGGCAAGAGCCACTTGATTGTGAAAGGAGAAAGTCCCAACCAAGTAGGATGATGGATGGTGGGATGGTTGAGATCTCAGGAAGAGGCACCCACATCACCACCCTTCCTCCTTCTCACCCTCCTCATATTGCTTAACAGCAGCCTGTTCAGCCACTTTGTCAAATGAGCTAAGGTTTGTATATACATGCTCATTTTTCGAGACGTTGAACGAGACGTTGAAGTCTGAACTTCATGCAGCCCTTTTCAAGACTGACTTGGACGCAGTAAGATAGAAATCCATTGCAGTTCGGGCATGCTTGGGGAGATCTGGTCAAGTCAACGAGTCCTCTGCGGCTGCTGTTGCACAAGGTAAAGAGACAGTTCCATCCCTTGGGTGCTGGACGTTGAGCTTTGTAGCTAGTGAAGCGATCAAACCCTTCCTTCGTTTTGGATAGACACTGACTTATGTAGTACCATGCCATGTAGACGTCTACATCGGAATTCCCAGGGGTCATACTATGCAAAATAGTTGATTCCAGTGAGATCAACCGGCTCCACTCGTCCGATGCCCTCGTGTTTTCCTCGGGAGTTTGTCTGCTGAAATGTGGCCGTTTCCGACTTCCTTCGGAATCATTGGGCCTGAGTGTGTTGGGGTTGTCAGGGGTAATGGGTCGTTTTGAAGGTCCTGCCAGGCCAGTGGCCATATGTAAATTGCCGGAATTTTCGGCCAGAGGAGCAGTTGTCTTCAATTGCTTAATCTCTGCATCAAACAAGGATACTCGTTCGACATTGTCCTTTTGGCATTGGGCGGCGTCCTTTACAAGAGTGCCTTTCTCGGATAATGCGATAGTGATTGCTTTGTCGAGTCTGTTGTTCTCATTGGTAAGCCGAGTGACCTCCGAGCGAAGTCGACCTTGGTCGTCCTTTGCCAATCCAAGTTCCTGGTCCTTTTGGCGCAGTTGCTCCCTCAGAAGTTTGATTTCCTCATCTTGTTTGGAGATGGTGGAATTGAGTTCGCGGTGCTTGATGCCTCCATCTCCAATCTTAGATCCGAATGACTTTTTTTCTTCCGCCCAGCTGGCCCTTTCATCATCTATGAGGGCCGGGAATTTGTCGATTTCCAGTCTCAGCGACGAGACAGATTCGTTGTGTTTCTGGTTAGTTTGGGGCGAACCAAAACCACCACCAAAGTGACCAGAAGTTTGTGGCATATGGCTCGTCCCACCACCCAATGATGTTTGGCTGCTGGCAGGGTTGGAAGAGCCAAAAATCAAGCTCTGTTGTTGATTCTTGTTGGTCGGGCGCGCACCAAAACCACCAGCAATGTGACCAGAATTTTGTGGTGTTTGGCTAGTCATAGCTGAGCCAAAGCCGAACTGTTGAATTGGTTGATTTCGTTGGAAGAAATTGGTATCATTTTGCTGAATGCCGCTTCGTTGACCAAACATCGAAGGAGGAGTGACAGAGTTGTTGTTGCCGGAAGGTCCAGCCCTGGATTGACTCGGAGTCTGATAGCCTCGACCAAAAGGAGAATTCGAAGCTTGGACGCTGCTCTGGGGCATGCTTTGGGATTGATTCTGATGGGGTTGACCGAAAGGAGAAGGCGAGGCTTGAGTGCTGCGCTGGGACATACTCTGGCCTTGATGCTGCTGTTGATGCTGCCGTCTTGGTCGATTATGCCCTCTTGGTCGTCCTTCAATGGGTTGGGCGATAGGAAATGGTCTTGCGTCTTGCCGACCTTGGTCTATTGTGATGATTAGCTGGATTGCTTAAGGGAGGAATGTGAAAGGCTTACAGAACTGGTCCCAAGTCAACTTCAACGCACGCCATTGTTTCCAGCCGTTGTCGACCTGCGGTTGGTTGTAGTACTCGTCGCGAGTGTCTTGAGTATTCTTTTTGCAGGTTTGGTTAAATTGTTCTTGGGACATGCCCAGATTTGTTAAAGCATGGTTGCGCAATAGCGCAGTGATGTCTTTCAGTTCACTAGCAGTCAACATGTTGGTGCTGGTGATTTTGAATGTTGATGAGGAAGGAAGAGGGAAAGAAAGGAAAAGTTTTCAACATCATAAAGCTCGAAACTCCATTGTGGATCACGTGAGACGTGTAATTAACCCAAATGACATATTCACTGATCAAATGGGGGCGGTGGTCAAGGGGTTAGTAAAGCGGTGGAGGTGGTAAGTTTGAGTTGAAGGCGAGAATAATGGGCCTAACCTCATCCATAACAGCAACACCAGCAAATGAATCCAGAGACAATGTAAATATCAGTTATCTTTCTACTGTAATACTAGAGCAAGTTATCTAGTCTAAGAGCCTTGGGTAATGAACAGAAACTCTGTGGATGCTAGGTGCTGCGTCTAACATTACCACATTTCCAATTCCACAGAGAGTTGGGATATCAAAACCAAGAAGTCTTGCATATCACTCGATCAGCTTATTCTTTTATAAAATTATGAAGTACCAAAATCGCTATTTCATGACGCTTTACCTACTTTATGTGAATTGATTTAAAGTGTTTGCTTAAGGTCAATATAAGACATTCTTCCTCAACCAGCAGAACTGGAGCAGAATTTCACATCCAACATTTACAGAAGACAACTATCCACTTCTATCATATGAGAAATCCACTCTGCACTCTTGAATTCATCTGAATTAGCATTTCTTTACACTTTTCAGTCCTTGATCCTGCGGACTTTGATTCACCATCGCCCCGCACAGTAGAAGTTCAAGTCTACCTCTCGAGCTCCCCAATACACCCACAATCTCCATCACGCCCATTATCTGATTCTACAAACCAAGATGCCGCATCCTAGGTCCATCCTCTCTGCGTGGGTAGATGGCACTGGTCGTCCAGCTCCCCCTGTATTCATCATAGATGAGCAACAAGACACACCCAGTACACCCACCCCACCCCACCCCAACCCCTACTCAACAAAACCCATCCTAACTACCCTCATTACAGCGGTAGACTCGATCCCCGACCACAAGCGCAAGCGTCAAGACACCTCACCACCACCCCACACCTCCGCCCCAAAAAAGAAGCGAACCTCAGAGACCAAAGAAACCGACACCGCCATGGCAGAGGTGGTCCATGAAATCAGCGCTCCGACGCCCGATCAGAATACTTCAGCACATCTTCGCGCTGCGTCGAAGAACGAACGAGCTAGGCTCCAGCCTCCTACTTTTGATATGGGTCCAGTTGTTAGACAACCGATATCAGACCCTACAGGGGGCGAACACACGCGGCGAGAGGCAGAAGAGGGGCGGCATGTTGCTGGGGAAGTGGCGGATGGGAGGGCTGAGATGCAGGTTTGGGGATCTGGGGAGTAGGTACGCTGGAACGAGGAGCTCGAGCGGAAGTCTACCATGCTAGGATGGGTTAGGGAGTGGATGCTGGGATCAAAGTACTTCTCACAAATAGCGCAACCATAGGTTGTGTTTCTTAGATGCCAAAATACACTTTATTTCTGTAGTTGCTGTTTGGTATATTAAGGTGCTAGACGTTAGTGCCCTTTTTATCAATCAATTCTGACCTCAAGGTGGCAAACCTGCCACTCGAGCGGAATGCATAACGGCGTTTGTACATGATCAAGTGCGTCCTGAAAAGTTGGTTCTCGAATCCCTCATCCCCCGAAATTATTATTCAACTAGTCAACACTTCTCTAGTATACATTCTTTCCCGGTCTACTATTCCAAATCCCCAAACAAGCTACGTACTCTTCCCAAATCAGCAACTCTTCAAGTAACAAGCTTAAGACCATGACGAATTGTTCTGGCTTGTGCTCTTGATAGTCGCACATTCTCATAAATCTGCACAGCCCACGGATTCAAAAAGTCAACAGCCCTCAAGAACTCCGGGCGGAACATCTCGATATATTTGGCGATCCAGGAGATCTGGCTTCGAGACATATCCCCACCCCACATCTTCCAGTCCCCCTGGTAGAGAGGCCAATTCTCGTGCTTACAAGCAACCAGCAGAAGGAGCAGTATGCCAGGACCCTTCGAAGCCCCGCCCAGTTGGTTGCACCATTCAGCCCAGACCTCGCCTTGCTTGAGGGTCGCCGCCCAATCCAGCCGCTGCTCTGGACAGGCAAAGCGGAATTCCTTCCATATCTGCTGCTCCCACTCAAGTGCCATCTCATGGACATCTATCGTTGAGCCCTTGAGGGTATTCTCTTCCTTTGCCTGCGCGACATGTTGGACCAAGAGCATTTGCTCGACTGCAGTCCGGAAATCCTTTGAGCTTCCATGCGCATCGTCAATCTCTGCGGCCGTTGCCCCGCACGCATAGATCTGAACAGCAGCATAGACGTGTGCGGGGGAAGCATTGTATTGCCGAAGTTCAATGTTCTTTTCATGAATTTCCACTTGAACGTCTCTGAGTATAAGGAGTATGACATGTATTCGGTCTCCCCAGGTTTTCCAGTTGATATCTCTCGCAAACCTCTCGGCTCGGTATGCGTTGTAGGGCTCGGGTTGATGGCCATTATCACCAATGCTGTAGCAGATTTTGAGGAATTTGCTCGTGTCAGGCGGCGGTACGAACACTGTGCTCACAGTCTCCGTTCCAATCTCTCCCGCTGTGGTAGTGACATCGTTCTCCGCTGCCGCTGCCGAACTAGAGTTGGTGGCACTGGCATCGGGGGAAGGCTCCTGAGAAGAGGTGGTGTCGAAGCTAGTGACTTTACGGGATGTCGGCAGAATCGGCGGATATTGGGAATTATGACCTTGAGCCCCAAACATGTCCTCATAAAGTGTCTTGATGACGCTGCGAGCCGTTCCATCAGAATCCACCGCACGCCATAGCTTCCGAGTCTCCATCGGCAAAGCACAGAAATCTTTATACAAGGCGAAGAATCCACGCTCAAAGGCTCGAAATGCAGCTTGGTCGGAATTCGGGACCTTGTTGTAGCGTTTCAGGTTCTTTTTGGTCTCGGTCGGCTTCTTGGGTCGGACCTCGCGGACGCGTACGTGTGGGGTGAATTGTGAGAGTTCTGTGGACGCGAATCGATCGTAGGTTACGCGTTTGGTGCGGTTGTGAGAGGGGGATCGTTGGATCCAGCGGCGACTCTTGACTGTGATAAAACGATATCAGTATTGTCTGAGGACGACGGCGCCGGTTGATCGAACATATTACATACATTCCAAGGCAGACAACCTCGAGGCGACAGTGTCGACCGTGCTCGAGCCCTTCGGGGCCTTCGGGTACGCAAAATTGTATGACATCTTGGTGTGTCTCTTTCCTGCCAACAACTGTTAGGAATGCGCAAGTCATGTGAAGAAGAAGAAGAATATACATACCGAGTAAGTGAACAGCTACAGCTTATCTGCCACCAAATGGGGATGGTATAGCTTCGTGTTGTGTCGCAGATGGGAAAGAAAGGTCGAAAATTTTCAAGAAAGTTATGAGGTCCAATTCAATCGTTTGGATAGTGCAATATCATTGATCGTGGGCGGTGCACCAGCAAAGGTGTCGTGACACCGCCCCCTTTTTAAGCGAGCGAGCACACCTAAAAATATGCCAAAAAATACAAAACAATTGGAAGGCCGCAAACAAAAGCAAAAACAATTACATAGAAATATTATGAGGTGTATTAATTCCAAGATCCGAATATAGAGAAAGCTGATACATAGATTTAAGGGTGTATCAATCTCAAGATCCGAATACAGTAAAAATGCAGATATAAAAGTTGAGTTAGCAGACCAAAAAGCAAAAAGATAAACACATTGGACTGAATCCCTTTGCAAGGAGGCCACAAGAAGACTGAATCCCTTTGCAAGGAGGCTTTGCGTTTGATTTGTGGTAATTAAATACTTATTTCAATATATATATTATATATAACCGAAGTTTTGCCAACGTGCGAAAATCCCCCTCCCCTTTAATGGACGGCAAGGCTTGGAATTTTGAAAAAGCTGTCCTGTATATATTGCGTAATGAAGTAACATATTCCAAATCTACTTCTGCATTTTCATTACGCTTTTTATTAATAATTGAGAAGTGACAAGGCTAAGTAGGGCGTATGCTGCGCATTCTTCACTCTCAAGTATCTACTATAGGCTTGATTATGACGGCAATAAAGCAGTATAAAGAACCCAAGCTTGTAATCAGCTCTGGAATACTTCACTTCGTCATATATTAATTCTAATATCCCTTATGACGCGCAAGCAAATCGGTTGATATTCGAACACCCAAACGACTCTACGTCTCCCAATCTATATTCGTAGTACGGGACGTGCAAGTAATGTAATTAGAACTAAGTCCACAAAGGTTTTCCGCGTATAGTTCTAAGTAGGCAAACAGTAGATACTAGGAACGAGTTATGGGGTTAAGAGGTTGAGGGTGGTAGAGGAAATTGGAATTGGGTGCAAATGCAAAATGATTCACCGCAGACATGGCGGATGACTTGGCACATTTCGTTGCTCGATTAGCCTGTAGTGACAGGTTTCCAGAAGATTGGGGTTAGGTAGTTTCTATTAAAGTGAGGAGATGAATGAGTTCGACGCAGCTATTCGTCTCTATCATTCTCCGAGTTGCTTGTTTTTGGGTTGGTTGTTTGGGGTGAATGTACTGACCCAGAGTGCCTTTACTATTCGCAACTTCGGCCGAATTTGATGGATTGGAAAGCTATTAAACTAAGGCGAAGTGTGCAACTGACCATAATTAATAATTTTAAGAGTTATTAGTGGTTGGGGAGGCTTTTGATCTACTGATCTCAATGTTTATGCCCCCGAGTCACGTGAACACTATGACCGATCTTCACCGCGTTCGTTGAGACAACCTTCATCTTCGCACACAAAAATATTTTTCTTCTTCTTCCTTCTCATCAACACCTTGACTACAACACAGTCATTCAAGATGTCAACACACGGTGAACCTCCGGGTTCAAACAATCAAAACAATCAAAACCAACAAAACCAACAAGACCTAAATAACGCTCCCTATCCAGAAGACCTGTTTGGCTTCCATGGCCTCAGTGCCCAAGACTACTAAGAATACCTTTCAAGCCTTTCGAACAACGCTCCCAATGGCGCCGACACGTTTGGTCTGCACGGCCACAGTGCCCAAGGCCACCAAGAACACATCTCGCACCTCCCAAATGAAGTTCCAGCCTTGACGCGCCATCAGGTCCAACTTCAAGAGCAACACACCTTGATGGTCACGCGTATAATCGACAATGTCGAAGCTATCCACCGCCACCAAAGTGAATTCAACAAGATGGCTTTGGCCACAATTGAAAACATCGCCATTGCTGCGATTCAGAACTGCAGACTCGTCTCCGGTCTTCCTCTTCCAACGCCGCAACTTTTCCCGGCTCCTACATCGGGTCCAATACCCACAAGGGATTCTCATTCCTTTGGGGAGTGGATGTTACGGAGAAGGGGGGACGGTCCTTTCGTATTAGAGGAAGACTTTGACGCTGATGGACTGTTCGGATTTCCCAAGTCCGAGGAGGAAGCACAGCAGAACTATGCCAAAACCAACAAACGACGAAAACGCAATGACGAACTTGACTTGCTGGATCCAGGTTACGACCTCTTCGGTTTCAAGAATCCCAGGACGAGATCAAAGAGGAAGGGCAGGAAGAACAAGTACAAAACTGGCAAGGCCAAGCAGCAGAATTCGCAAACAGCCGTTGACGACAATGGTAATACTATCATGGCCAACACCGAAGAGGCAAATGATGAAGAGGAGTTGGATTTGTTCGGCTTCCCCGTCGTCGACGACGACGCTAACGGTGATTTGTTTGGTTTCAACTCCGACGACGACGACGACGCTGGCGGTGACTTGTTTGGTTTCGACGACGACAAGCCGTCGACTAAGTCATCTGACCCGCCCGCGGTCCAAGGTCATAATACCCGCAAGTTGCTTCCAGCACGTTTGCTTGAATATGTTCCTAGTGATGCATGCAGCAATTGTGGGAAAGGAGGTCACAACGAAAAGAACTGCCATACATACCATGTTAATTGTGGTCGTTGCGCCCAGTCTGGTCACAAAGGCTCACAGTGCGGTCGAACCCGGTACATATGCTGCTGCAAAGAGTTCCCCTACCATTTGAAGAAAGCCTGTCAGCAAGCCTGTCACAATTTTTGTGGCAACATGAAACCCCACACAGCGGCCGAATGTACCCATCGCTGTGCGACTTGCGGTTCCTGGCAACATGCGACCTCCAAATGCAAAGAGCAATACTGTCCTTGCGGGACTGGTTTCCATTGGGGCCAAGTTCATCAGGGAGGATGTATGATTCCTGGATGCGGAAAGTACTTCTGCGAAGAGCACTGTTTGATTTGCATGGACAAAGGACACAAACCCCAGGACTGTCCTTGGCAGATTCACAAAAACTGGGAAAAGCCATGGCCAATCAGCAAGGGTTCCTACCAGGGCAAGGAGCGGGTACTGAAGTGCCGCCACCCAGGTCACGAGCATTTTGAGAGAATTGTCACGGATGAGAACTCATGTCCTCAGTGTGATATATACATTCAGGACTTCAAGGAAGCCTTCGCGCATTATTGTCAGGAGGATCAAATTCATATCCACAATGAGACGCAGCAATATGGCGAAGGCCCCTTTGGATGGCATAGATATATCCAAGTACGAAACCAGCGGGATCTCGATGCAGCTGCTGCTCAGACGGCTGGTGGTAGTGGTGGAGGTGGCGGCGGGGCTGCGATTGTTGCACCTGGTGCTTTCAATCCACAGCTCGATGTTGCAGAAGATACTTAAGGCCTTTCCTTTTTATTCTCTGCGTCATGTTCTTTCTTCTCTCAGGCCATAGTGCCAGGCCAAAGTGCCAAGCCATAGTGCCAAGCCCTAGTGGCCTCATATTCGCCCATAGTGGCAGCCCCAGTGGCTTCATATTCGCCCATAGTGGCAAGCCCACAGTGGCTTTCCCATAAACCCAGACTTTTGTAGATAGTAATATACATATATTCCCCCACCCAGATCTTCCGGAGAGATTCCTCAGCTCTCCAGACAGATTATCCAGTCAGGTTCTATAGTTTAATCTTCGCAAGCATTACTTATAGTAATACTTATAAATATAGTACCTCTCCTCTAGCAGGGTCCTTTAATCCGTCCCGCAAGGTTCCTTTACTATATAGCACCTTAAGCATAATTATTAGTATTGCTCGCAAGAGATTCTCTTCTTATATATCTATGTGACTAAGTTTTAGAGAGTAGCTAGTTCCAACGAGCTTGCTAGTAAATAGATTATTACTATTAAACTAAATATTAGTTTTTAGTTCTATATAAAATATATATCTTTTATATAGTAATTTCGTATATAATATATAACTTTATTACTCTTCTTATTAATCTCTCTTATTTTATTATATAAAATATATATATTCTATATAGTAATTTCGTATAAAGTATAGAGTTAAATTAATTATACTATCGTGTTCTTATGCGGGCAGTAAAGGATAGCTCGCTTAGGACAGGAGCTAAGTAAGTAAGGAGATATACAAGCAAGCAGAGTGCCCTTGTGGTACTAGATATAACTGTCTTCACTAGGTGCAATCAGGATATCCGCGATGAGATTATATCTAATCGCAAGACTTATACAGATTCCCTCGGAGAAGCTGCCTAGAAGGTTAATGCTAAGGTTAGGGAACTTAACACTAAACAGACAGCTTATCGCTCGACGCAAAGTAAGCTAGATGCCAAAACGAAGAATGTTATCGACTTCCTCCGCACTACCTTAGAACTCAACATCCACGATGATAAGCTCTGGGAACAAGTTGGAGGTCTGGTGCTTGACGTTCCGGAGTGGGAGTTGGAAAAGGCAGTCGTCTCACTGATGCCGTGGAAAGTTACGGTCCGGCCTAATATTATACCAGGCAACGCAAACCCTATCTACGAGACGAAATCCTTGCCATTACTAGCATTGGAGCTATTTACGACTATTTAGCGTCAAGTTTTATCACAGCCAGTAGACTTTCACCTCGTCGCCGATATCACCAAACAGATCCCCACCTGTTCCAATACATTCTCCCCTCGAGTTCTGATCCAATCAATCGCGGCATTTACGATGGTTGATAGGCCTGACGATGCAATCTTTGCACTGGCTCTATCTGAACTCCTCAAGCAACTTTCGCTCCGGTTTCCAGACAGCTTACAAAAATTCGGCGTCGATAAGGATTGCATTGGTAATCTCATCAAGCTGAAGAGTTCCGAATCGCCATCTGAATGGAAGACGGTACGAGAGATCTACGAGACTCTCTATCAATTACCCCTTCGTCGAATGTCTCAGTTAGCGTTACATAGAACTTTGAAGGCATCGCTCCAGAGCGAGTACTTTGTGGACGAGTCAGGTATTGGTCTACTATGCCCGGAAGGTTCTAAGAACCTCGTCCACTTCAATGTAGCCTACTAAGAGATTATATTCATTAATAGAGACTTGGTATAGATAAATTATAAACTTTCTACAATGGAAACTCAGGTGTATACGATTGACAGGCCTGTTGATTAAAGATATTTGACTCTCAACTTTTATAGAAGAGATGAAAAATCAAGGAGATGGTGGAGAGATAATATTTTCGATATTATATCTTCTAATAGAATTGCGAATCTTCTAGAGAAGATTAGAGTAGGTGCTTTCAGGGTAATTAATCTTAATGATTAGTTCGGGTTTGAAACTAGCTATAATACTAATTAACTTTAATGTCGAAAGCTTAATACTCTTATAAGTAGATAGTAATTTAACTTAATATTAAATAATTCAACCTATTATTATAAGTATATAATATATAATTACTTACTTAATTTTATTAAAATTATTTATA
>QGML01000569.1:0-15859 GCA_007825375.1 Lachnellula willkommii | reverse complement strand
CTTTCCCCCCGACCACAGCCACCCCAGTGGTTGGGCAAAGCGAAGCTGACAACCAAAGCGGATCTGAGCAGCACAGCACTAAATTTTTGGCTCACCTCGCTTTACAGCGATGCCATTAACCAGTGTCAAAATCGCGATTTTGCCGACGAATATCAAAACTTGCGAAACACCTTGAATATCAAGTTTACTTTACAAGTACAGTGAAACCAACAGTATAGTTGAGTCTGCCCTGTGGTAGTAATATGCCACTAGGCTTTAATTCGCTAAGGTTCATTACCTAGGTAATTAGTACCCGGATTTCAGTCCAGATACCTTAGAGCCTCACCCTTAGTAAATTAGCGTCTGATAGTTCTTCTTTTACATGTGTTTTTATTCCGTAGTCTTTAGTTTGTCTTTTTCAGTGTGTTTCGTGTAACCTAACAGTGACTCACTCGGCGAAAATACACCTGTTTGTCTCTAGCACGAGAGTGGTATGAATGGTACCTTTCTGTTCTTCCCTCGCTTCACTCTCTTCCTTCTCTTCATCTTCACATCCGAATCCGCAACCCAAGCTTTGGTGATCATCGCAACACGATAACAGGACCAAGGCAAATATTCCTCTACATATACAAATAATTGAGTCATAAGCTTCTGTTCCTCGCGATGTCTACCCGCAATATTCTCGCGCCTTTGGATTCCGCCGACCTCCTCGATCGTGGCTTGCTAGGCCCTGGCAGGACCACTGGGTCCCACCGACTACACAAACGTCGACTGAACCGCTTCAACGATGTGGAGAACCATGATATTCCTCGGGATGTCTCTCTCTTTTCTCCAGCTGCCGAATATGCATTTGCCATGATTCCTGTGGCCCTCATCTCATACGAAACCCTTATCTACGTTGGCCTCTCTGAAGCAAAGGCTACCGAGCTATGGAGCCAATGGACCAACTGGCCCGCTCAGGGACCCCGCCGCGAGACTGATCTCGACGATGGCGGATTGATTGTAACTTTCAAAGACTTCATCATCAGCTCCTTCGAAAACCGGGTTGACGCTATAGATGACGACGCGCAGCAGTGGCAAGCATGCCTGGATGGGTGTGGTATTGCTGTTGATGTACAGAATGCCATTATGGATCCTCGCTTTTGGGACCTCTGCCTTTCAGAGTCATGCCTCTACTGGGTCAAGGACACTGTCCAAATGCGCTACGCAGGACTCGAAGACATTCAGAGGTCGTCGCGTGAGCGAGAGGCACAACTACAGCGGATTGCCACTCATTCAGGTGGTAATCAAGGAGGAAGTGAGCATGGTGGACAGCAAATATTCTTGTAAATATTCAAATCACTCAGTTATGAGCTTCTTTTCATCGCGATGTCCACACACAAAATTCTCAATCGTGGCTTGCCCTGGCGGACATTGAGTCCCACCGACTTCACAAACGTCAGTATCAACCATTGATCTGGGACTACAGATACAAAGCAGATAAAATAACCAACTAAAGTTGTTTATGAGAGCTTGCTTCATTTAAAGGTTACAGATTCGGAATCAGCGCCACAGTGCCAATTAATCGCTTACTGCAGTCATTTACCCCGCCCCCTTTCTTTACCCCTCCCCTCTCGCCTTCTTCGTGCTCCTATGCAAATTACCCGAATAATCTCTATATTTGTCTGAGACATTATTAGTAGGTCTAGATTTCTCCTCGTGCTATGATTCAAAGCTAAACTATAGGATTCCACTCAGTAGCATCGGAAGATATTTTCCAATCCCCAAAAGTTGCGGCATTTCGGGAAGAAGGAAGACAATCGGGAAAATAGAAGAGCAGTTGGTACCTATCAGGACCTTTATCTACTTGCTTTATCTTCCACGACCTATAGACTCCATTCTAGGCTAACGTTTCCTTGTCAACCTCCTAAGATCCTATTCCTTGTAAAACTCCCCAGTCCGAGACAATGCATCATCCAATACTTCGGCGCTTGCCGCTGAATCCCTTGGAATCAACTTGACCTTGAAATCCTTTGGAATTGCAACAAGAGCTGTTTTGAACTGATTGTATTCAACGTAGTCGGTGTTGGGAGGTTCAGTCTCGCTAGCCACGATCTTGTATGTAGAGATTATACGAATCAAGGCCGCATATAGCAATCGCTGTGCAATAATCTGCCCGGAGCATGCGCGTGCACCCGCACCAAAACTCAGGTGGTTGAGTCCAACTGAGGGCTTCTCAACAAATGGCTTGCCGGTGGTGATAGGTTCGAGCCAGCGCTCGGGGTCAAATTTGGCTGCATCTTTTCCGTAGTGGGTGACATCTGTAGATTGTTAGCATAGTAGAGCCGCGGCGTCAGACATGTGCTTACCATGGTTTCCAGCTTGGGCATTGATTAATACCATAGTCTTTGGTGGAATTATGGCTCCGTTCCAGTTCACTTCGGTGACGGTCTTGCGAGGCAGACTCATGGAAGAAACTGTATAATATCTCCCTGCTTCCTTGATGATGGCATTCAGGTATGGGACTTTCTCTTCTTGAAAGCTGTTCAACCATATATCCTTGAGATCGGGGTGAGCGCGCTTAATATCCTCATATGCGCGTTCTTGCCAAAGCTGCCCTTCGGGTGTTGACAAGGAACCGATGCAAGAAGTCAATGTACCAGGGATGGTCTCAAAGCCACCAGAGACCAGTGACAGACAGATGGAGCTAACCTCGACCCCAGTCAACTTTGTCTCTTGGTCCTTGAGAATGGCAGCTGAGATGCATGGTTTGTCGGTCCCTTTTTCAATCATGACTCTGACTTTGTCGAGGAGATCCTTGAGGTACACATCGCGTCTATCTCTCAGACTCCTGGAGCGAGCTGTTTTCTCGTTGGGGAGGTATCTTAGCAGTGGAATGTAATCTTGGTAGTTCTCGGAAGCGCTGCGTAAAAGACTGATAGCGGAACCGACGTGTAAGATTTCGCGAAGCATGGCATCGTAAACATCATCCATACGAATCCCATAACAGAGAGTAAGTGTGGTGTTGAGAGCGTAGCGCTGGATATAGGGACGGATACTGATTTCAACAGCACCGTTCTTGCTGTCTCTATGAAGATCTCGTACAATGCAGTAACTCTCAAGATCAAACATAGGATAGTAGTTTCTAGTTGCTGGTCGTCCGAGTGCAACCCCAGAGGCCTTTCGCTTGTTCTTACAGCTTTCATCCCAAGGTGATGATCCAATGGTAAAACCTTGGGTTGATGAAATGACTCCATGGAAAGTGTATAATTTTGGACGATCGATGAGAGCGGACTGATGCCCCACGAGCATTTTCTTGCAGTCTTCGAAAGAGTTTACTACGACTGCTCGGGTGTTGCCTAACCTTATTTGAAAGACGGAATGGCCGTATCTGCGATTGTTAGACAAGGTGACGATTCGTTCGCATTCGACTCACTGTTTCCACCAGCCTTCACAAGTAGTGGCGTGATCATCACCAAGTTTTAAAAGATGGCCAAAAATTGGGGCAGCTCCAGGTATCTCAGGAATCCCTTTGATATATGGAATATCTGTTGCTGTCGAAAGCTATGAAGTGTTAGACGAATGCAACTATGAATATTCTATACTTGGTATACCTTGTACCCAAGATACAATGCGCCTCCAACACACATAAGAATAATGTATCCGACTGGTAGGCCGGCAAGCAGGGTTTGTAGCCTTTGTAGAGGCACATCTGGGGCAAATTTAAAATCCATAACAGGAAATGAAGAGTAGGTACGATAACTTGACCACGATAAAGGGGATGAAAAGGATATATGTATTATACAAAATTGACTGTGACGGAGTAGCCGCCATAGAGAGGGGATGGGTAGGATGATTCTGTGGGTCTATATATTTTTCTTTTACTCGCCGTGCAAAAGGTTGGTGATGGATAAGGAAAGGTTGCGCTTTATCGGCTTCAACTAGAATACTGTAGGCTTGGTGGCGGCCTGTCCGACACGCCCTTATTGGGCGATACCTGTATCGCCACTTTTGGACCTATCCGCACGTGATGACTCCATCAGTTTTCAACGACAATGACTTTCTCCGTGATTAGATTACTCCAACCTTGCACATTCGCTGATTACAGCTTAGATGACTTTCTTATTACGCATATCATCGCATCACTTGTAAAAGACATCACATGATGACCTCGTATTCTTGAGAAGTTGAAAGAGAAGAGCAACGAAATATGATGGCCACTTCAACCTTCACATCTACGGGCCTGGCGAATCAGTCTTGCCGAAGATGCCATGGACGCAAGAAAAAGTGCAATAGGAATCTGCCAAAATGCAGAGCTTGTGTGCACGCGAATGTGGATTGCAGCTTTGAAGAAGCGGGGACAGAAACTGGTATTTTCCAAGTGTCGTTGGTGGTTCCCAAAGCCCAGCTGAGGGTCTAACAATAAGCTTACATGGGTAGATATATACGAGGGCTGGAAAAGAGAGTTCACGAATTGGAAAGTGAACTGAAACTCTACCAAACAAGCGGCAGCGCATCAGGAAAGCCCGATTATGCCTCTACTCAGACTCTTGCCATGGACTCTCCTGGCAACACAAGTTTTGGACAAGCGGGTGTTCCTGGCTCAGATGCTACGGGATCAGGATCATCTTCCCAATATCAAAATAATGCTTGGTCGACAGATTCGTTTCCGGGATACCAACAGGAAAACTTTCGGAAGAAGAACCAACAGAATGAAATTCCAGAGTCATTAGAGTCAGGACTGAAATATCTTTCATTAGAGGCGACAGCAGATCGATACCTTGGCTCATCGTCCGGCGTTACTTTCGCCCGTTTGACGCAAGCAGTTCTTAAGAGACTGAAGCCCGACCAACAACTTTTTACTTTCCAAATACCGGCTTCACAAAATGAATCACCAGCCCAAAGCGGGTCATCGCCTTTCTCTGAAGATCAGAATACTTTTCATCCAAATAATCTCACAAAAGATGTTTCAATATCAGCGAACCCAGTGGCTAATATGCCACTACCAGACAAAACGCATGCTTATCAATTGGCTGATTATTATTGGTCTCATAGCCACACTCTCTACCCATTCGTTAGGAAAGCCTTGTTTATGGAATCCCTTGGAAAGATGTATGCAAATCCAAATGACCCCCTTTTACTCTCGTCCCACTCTTGGCTATATACAATGTGGATGGTTTTTGCGATTGGATCAACGAGCCTTTCATCAGTGATGATCAGTGATGAAATAGAGTCAATTCAATATTGGAAAGCCGCAATGTTCCACTTCGATGCTACCCTAGAAGCTGGAAATATGGTACGCATCTTGACCACCCACTTTGATGTTATTCTAATTCAGTAGGCTGCATTGAACGGGATTCTGCTTCAGGTATCATATTCTTGGTTTAACCAAGTTGGTCCAAGTATGTTTAAAATTCTTCTCTTGCGAATGTTGCTGATCATTAGATACTTGGTACCTTGTCGGTATGGCGATACGCATTGCCCTTGGAATGGGGCTACATACAAATCATGCAAAGACTAGAGCTCCTCTACCGCGACACGTGCAAGAATACCGTGCTAGGATGTTCTTTTCGTTATATATGATGGATAGGTAAGCACATCTAAAGTATAGTTGCACTGGATACTGATAGTGAAATAGGCTCGTTTCAATTACCTTAGGTCGACCATTCGGTATTCGTGACGAAGACATTGAAATTGAAGTGAGTTGCTCTTAACTCTTCTAAATTCCGACTAACGTCCCCAGCCCTTCACCGCCGCAGATGACGATTCTATTCTCCCAGATCAAATCCTCCCGCACAATGGCCTCTCCCTTCCTTCTATGGCCGTGCCCCTTCACATCCTGGCCCTCCGCAAAATTGCCGGAGAGATCTTTCAAGAAATATACTCTAATAAGAAGTCATTTCATGCTAATGACTCTGCATCCTGTGATGCGATTATCCGGAACCTTCACGAGAAGCTCATATTATGGCGGCGAAATATGCCTTTTCCTCTCCCCGAGTCTCAAAATCTCCGGGTTCCGCACCTTAGTACAGCCTGGTATGATCTGAATTATCACAACCATGTGATAATGCTCTATCGTCCCTCGCCACTCTGTCCCATCATAACCATCGAGAAGGTCGCCATATTAGCCGATGCTTCAGCCATGAGCCTTCGACATGCTACTACAATGCACCGACAACAACGTCTCGCATTTAACTGGCTCAACCTATTAGCAGTGTTCACGACCGCTCTTGCTCTCATTTACACACTCACAGCCCAACCCGAGCAGATACGGGATTATTTAAAAAGATCCAACGCGTTAGAGGATCTAAGGCTTGCGGCGACGTTGCTGGGAACATTCGCGCAGAAATTTCAGAATGCAAAGAAATATAGGGATATGGTCCTTGGGGTTATCGTGAAACTTGAAGCTCAATTGCACGGCCAAGAAACACGGATGACTTCAACACCAGCCAGTGGCAGTGATTCGCTGTCGCCTTCTACCACGAATCCAAGCCCAATTACCGACCCTGCGAGTCAACATACACAACCCCAGAAAGGCCCATCCGAGTTTGATCTCGCTCTCAACCTGTTTCACCAACAGCACATGCTTGGCTTGTCCGGCTCGCCACAGGAGATGAATTTCCCCTCTACAGAAGATATTCTTTCACTCGATGCCCTAGCAGCACAGGATCTGGTCTTTGACTTTAGTGGTGGGGGTGTTAATGGAGCTACTGGTATGAATGCAGGGCTGATGGATCTGGATGAGGAATTCATGAATTATTTGGATCCAGGGTCTAGAAACAGAGGGGTGGATATGGAGCACGAAGGTCTGTGAGCAGCATGCGAAGCGTTTCAAAAGATGTACGCTGAATATGTTCGGGAACATTCTCGCTTTCATATATCACACTTGGGATACATGGATGGGAATATGACCACCAGGGCCTTTCACTTACGCACTCGGTCCTGATAATACTTTTTGGAAGTCTTCTTGGGGCTTGTGTTACAGTAAGTTTATTTAAATACTTCATGTGTGATTGCAAATAGTGCAGGCTGGGTTCTAATATCGATGTACCGTATTAGTTAGGATAAAGGACCTGGTCTACTAACTTTTTGGGGGGGTAGACGATCGCTTGGGAAATGGTCTTATAACTAAGCATAGCTTATACTACTAGGAATACCGTACATAGTTTTAAGTGGGTCCTAATTATCCTCATAACCTCAACTTCAAGCGACGGTGACCCCTAATTACTAAAAGACCATGGTTTACTAAGCACAAGCGTTGAGACAGCTGAACGCTGGAAACTGGTCCTATAAATGGGCGGTCTACTAGCTAGGTCTGGTCTTATATCCTAACTAATACGGTAGGGGGGCGTTCAACCTTTGGCTCTGCAACTGGACTTCAGCAGCTTTCGGGATATTACAAATAGTAGGGCTTTGCAAAGAAATAGGGCTGCGGTTAGCTCTAGACCTGTGAACCCTGGCCTGGGTCCTAAAATTGTTAGGGGACACTAGCTGGTCGTTTCCATATGTGAACCCACACAATCTCATGCAGCATCTTCAAATTATTCAACTGACTCTTCGAACACACCAATCGCTACATGGATATTTATAAAACACTTGATGACTATCATTCAACTTGACGATAATTGATATCTTACTGTTACGGCCTATTCAAGCCCAGAGACTCCAAACTTACTTGAGCGGCACATCTGCGTCATAACTAAAGACCATTCGGAGAAAATGGAGCTCAAGAACGAAGAGGGATCAAAATCGCAGCTGCAACTCAAAAGTCTCAGAGAGTTATACTTCAACAAGTCGCTATCCAAGAGACCTACGAAAAAGAAAATAGCTCTGCTTCAGGACAATTTTCCATGTCATCTTTTGCAGAGACTGCATATCGACATTCGATTTGCAATCTACGATCAGTTGGCCGACAGCGAAGACTGGCTAGCCATAATCGCACCCCGTCTAGGCGACAAAGGGCCCCTGAACGCCGTCTCAGTGTCCGGCGAAAGTGTTCTGACGACATTCTCAAAAACTTGCACTCAAATCCGAAGCGAAGTACGCCGCTGGTTTTGTACACGCCCCGACCTCTATTATCATCCAACAATCGGAATTTTCAATCACAAGGTTCTTCGGTTCGAGTATCCTAGAGACGCCACAATATTTGAGTTTCGCGATACTATGGCGGCAGAGCAGCGGATTGGTTGCGATATGTGGTTAGCCTTTGACTGGAAGTATTCGGGTTCGAGTAGACACCTACTCTTCAGGGCGGTTTTGGACGGTGATAGAGTATGGCAGTCGAGGGGAACCTGGGTGGAAGTGGATGATGACGGAACGAACAGATGGGCTCGAGGTGTCGGAATGCCTGTTGCCATGAGCGCACGATTGGCGTTTCTATCTTAACTTGCCCCAGAAATACATATCCTTGAACCCCGAATTGGCTCCTGGAAACGATGTGTTCTTCTCGGCATTGCGGGCAATGATTATAACAGGCGGGTTGGTGGCAGAAATAACTTTTTTATTTCGATGAACTATCGCCAAGTTGTAAGTGCATGTCAGGAGACTGTCCGCTCTCTGGGACTATTCGTGGACGCTGACCACGATTGAACACTTTGCATTAGGCGTATCGGATTTAGATAAATCTGGATTTGCAAGCTCAAATTCTAAATATCAGGCATTGAAAACGTTAACTCCCCCATTCATACCGTTGTTTGGTCCTTGGTATTCAAACCGCAAACTTTGATGTCTAGGTCCTATAATCACTTTTCTTGCTTCCCCTGATTGATGCCCAACGCATTCGCACCCCCAAGAGTGAAACTACCTCCACCGCCACGAGAATTACAAACATGGTCCCTCTTACCGCTAGTATATGCGTCTTGCGGGCGCGAGAAACGGATTGGGTGAGCTGCTGAACGAGGATTTTTATGATGCCTTTTTGGTTTTGGCGTTCGTCTTTTTAACCCTCTTGGCTGGATTTTCGTTGATTTCTTCAGCATCGGAAGTAGCGACTGAAACCTTCTGGGAAACTGAAGGATCCTCCTTCCGCTTATTAGACTTCATGCTCTCCGCCGAATCTTTTTTCATGGGTTTGGAAAGACCAAGCGATCTATGGATTCCTGCTTGAGAATAAGGTCCTGTCAAGCAAATGGGCGTTCCGTTCAAAAGCCAGTCTACACCTTGCTGCAGCACAAAGATGTGGTCGGTCTTCGGACGTTTGAACACCCCTTCTTCGGAAATTCGAAATTGTATTCCACCAGGAACGCATCGCACTGTTTTCATGGCAACAAACTTGTCGACGGACAAATCCTCGTTCTTGAAAGGTTGGTGATCGAAAGGTGCGTTTTCCGCATGCACGAGAGAACCCCCTTGATACCGGTCTTCCCTTGCCGAAACAATCCACTTGGCGCAGAAGAAGTCATAAATAGGGAATGGACTCTCCCTCTTCAGTTCTGCCATGTCGGCATCCTTATGAGCACGCCACAGGCCCCAATTGCCCAAAACAAATGTTGGTGTGAGAAACGAATTAGCTGGGCACTCTTCCCTCCAAAACTTGTACGCTTGGACTAAATCTAGGACTTGCGTATTTCGGAAAACCTTGGATGGAAATGCGCCCTTCAGCTGTCTGCGGATGCCATCCCAGAGTATTGCTTCTTCCAGGTCGATACCGTGCTGCTCAGCTTCAGACACAAGTACTTGCTCTTGGCTCAGGGTTTTGTTAGCCTTTTGCCATCTTCTTCGTCTTTCATCCATAGCTTTATCGATTATGTTTCCAATCAATTTTCCGGCAGCGGTGAACGAAAGCATGCGTTGATTGACCACATCAGGCCAGAGGTCAACATCGCCCTTGGACACATTCAGTCGTCCGAAAGGCTTTCCGTATGTCTGATTATCCGAGTCTTGGGCACCAACTCCGAAAGCTACAAGAACCGTCTGGTCCCAGCTTTCGTGGCTCCTTGCCATCCAAACCTCTTGTTCGCCGGCTGCGTTCTTCTTTGCCGGACCCAACGGCCACCACATGGCATTTCTGAACGGGCGCAATTCTTCAACATCTGGAGTGTGCCCCTTTGGATCTGCAACATACTCGGGACATTTGTCCTTGTATCCAGAGATCCAGACCCTGATGTCTGCTGCCTTGGACTGCTTGTTCAGATGAACCAAAGGGAAATTTGGATATTGTTCTTCGGGAGTTCGATGTAGCATTGTGTTTTTCGGCAAAATGAGCTGGACTTCATTCTTCGAGAGATTCGCGGCGGCTTTCGCAGACTCCTTCTTCAGGCTGTTTAGATAGTTTTCCACGATCTGTTCCCAAAGTCAGTTAAAAGTAAGAAAGGAGCAGGGAATTGAACACTTACCAAAACCTTAGTTGAGCGACGGAGTGGTATCAGTTCATTTTTATTCTCTGGATTGATCTCTTTCAAAAGGTCTTCATCAGGAAATTTGACCACCTTAACACCCTCAATGCCATCATAGGGTAGCTATTTGTTTGTAAGCTACGATCAATTTCGCATTCAATTTTACTCTTACCTTCAGCAGAGTTTCATTCCGAATTGGCACCACTTCTTCATCGATCCATTCGAATGCGCTGCCATGCGTTACTAGAACGTCGTAATGCTCCATCTTGTGAGAACTGGATGTTGTAGTAGTAGGCAGATTGGATTGGAATCGATGAAGTGGGAGAAAAGAAGGTTTGAGGTTCGGGAAGACTCTGCGTTAAAAGTGAATTGGATAGGTGGAGTAGGAGAAGATGCAAGGCCGGGAAGACTTCGGGACGAGTGGATTGAAGAGGCTGGTGCCCCTCTAAGTTGTAGGCATGAAGGTGAAGGAAAATTTCAAAGGTGAGAGGATGCCAGTCTTGGGATATACTCCATAAGCCGCGCTAAACTAGCGCTGTTTCAGTACCACTTCTCAGAGTCGCATTAGATACAAGCACGATTTTAACTTGAATTAGTCTTGAAAGCTAGAGTTTCCTATTGTTGCTATGCGCGCGGGATAGTCAGCTTTGTTTAACTCCCAAAACTGCCACTTGAAACCACTAATTGCTTCACGTTTACTCTTCGAAACTCAAAATATTAGAATTTTAGTCTCATACCAAGCTTGGAGGCCTCTTAGATACGTTTTATAAGGGTTTCTCTCAATTTGGTTAGTTCAAGGAGCGAGCTCTCAAATACTAAAATCTACCCTAGTACCTTGTATGATAAATAGCCCTGGCCCTCCATATACCTATATAAGGGTGTCTCTAAATTCTTTGGTTTTTGCTATTATAGCGGAGAATTTCATTAAATAAGGCCTTGTCTTATGTGGCTATTCTGAGCCCTAGGCCTCCAAATACCCATAATAGGGTGTCTCTAAATTCTTCGGCTTTTGCTGCTATAGCGGAGAATTTCATTAAATAAGGCCTTGTCTTATATGGCTATTCTGAGCCCTAGCCCTCCAAATACCCATAAAAGGGTGTCTCTAAATTCTTTGGTTTTTGCTACATAGCTAAGAATTTCATTAAATAAGGCCTATGTCTTGTGTGGGTATTCTGAGCACAGAACCTATAAATCCAGAGTATATTGAATGAAATAAGTACAGTTGTCTCGAAATTGACTTAGTATCTAATGCGACTCTGAGAAGTGGTACTGAAATAGCGCTAGTTTAGCGCGGCTCTGTGAATGACAAGCTGCCGGACTTTCTTTCCAAAGACTTATCAGCTTCACACTTATACTTACACTCACTCTTACCGTTGCCGTCGCCATCGCCAGCGCCCCCACCTTCAACTTTACCGGCACCTCACATTCGCATTCTCCACCACCCCCATCGTCACCCTGGGTTCTCTGCCCTACTATCCTCTCCACCCTCCAAGTAGAAGCCACCGAGCTTCAAAGTTGTTAACTTCTACAGATCCAACAGAAATTATCAAAATGTCACAAGTAACAGGAACCTTTGTTTTCCGAAATTTGGGCATCCAAATAATACTCTCTGCGGCTTCGAGAACTTGGGTGGAATTGAAGACATTCCGAATTGATCTCAAATCAGAATCATCGACTTCAGGAGGTTGGCGGATCCTGATGCAGGCCGACAGAGTGCGAAATGCAGCTATCTTCCATTGCATTATGGATATCGTGAAAGAGGAACTGAAATATTATCGGATGTGGCCGACTTAGGATGCGACAAAGTAGGTGGATGAGCTATCTAGTGCTGGGATTATTGAGTATAACCACGATCTCGATATTTAGTGGAAAGCATGCCAGCGTTCGCAAAATCAAATCACAATACCCTGGAAACACGTTTTAGAAATATGCAGATATGTTTACCACGATTTATAGGAACTAGATACTATTAAGTATATCATAAATATTCTCATCCAAGAAAATGATAAGTCTTCCTACAGATACAGGCAGTCTGGCCCCGGCCAACTATTCTTGGATACATGAAAGCCCAATCACTCAGTTGCGCCACAAGAGAAGTTCTAGTCTCGTTTTTATGGTTCATGAAGGAACTATGATAGTGTCAGAACCAAGCTATCCGCAAGTTCGTCGAGTTTTCTCATGATTAGTAGGAGGCTCCTATGATCAACTACACAGCGAGAAATACTTATCACCTTTCTTGACCATAGCGAATCCTGGAATAATCTCTCAAACCCTGTGAGACATTCAAAACACTCTCTACATCATTTATCCCCATGTCCCCAGGACAGCGGCTTTGGCACTGCCACTCGCCGACGTTCTTAGCGAGGTGGGACGGAGAAACCCCCGCGCCCCCCCTCCGCTCCCCAAACTCCTTTATCTTATAAACCATGAATGGGTACTTTTTATCTTTGCTGCGCATTACTAACGACTTAAATTTTTACTATCGTTCTTCCTATCGCAGGCTGGTGGGGGCAGCAAGCGAATGATGGAGTCTAGGTTTTATATGACTATCCGATCAACACAACACTTTGATTTATCTAGGTGTTCAACGCACGCATAATAAAGCCAAATCGTGAAATAATTAATTCCTTGCCTGATACTTGATTTGAATCTCTTGTTAGGGTAAGCTTCTGTAATGCGTATAAATTTAAAGTGCTTCGGGATATAAAAATATAGCCTTCCGCGGGATTGATATTAAAGTACTACAAATGAAATATCGCAAGCCTAGCAAGACCATGGATTATTTCCTACCGGAGATGATAACATGGAAGCAATAAACACAATTTAATAGAAGGTTCTACCTTTCTACTTTTCTAGATATTAAAAGGTTTACACCCGTCTACTCGAGTAAAATAGTGACGGAGCTGTTTCCCCAGAATTAAAGGGGTCGGAGATGGCCGGATTTCGGCATAGTTAGTGTCGGATACCGGGCACCTTTCACTGTTACTAACATATTGCCAAATAGCTTCTTTCTGCTTCAAAAACATTCAAATCGGTCTTATGGTGTAAGCACATCTCAATCCAAGTTTCTATAATTCAATTTTCTAACACTATCAATAGCTAGTGGTATGATTCTCGCTTAGGGTTTACTCTGAGTACAAAAATTTGCGAGAGGCCCCGCGTTCGAATCGCGGTAGGGTAATTAACGTCATCTGTTAACAATTGCCGAATCAGATTGCTGACGAAGTGTTCATAGACCCCGATTTGGTTATCTTGATAATTTCTTTTTTGCTTCTTTTTTGCACTCTTATCATGTGCGCTCTATTGCAATATCATTTAGTAGCTACTAGAGCTCTTAAACGACGGCGCTATTAGATATATATATATATATTTTATACTCTTTTATACTCTAGAAACACTGTTAAAATTATAAGGAGATTTCGGTGACTTTTGATAAACTATAAGAGGTCCTGGTGGTCGGCTTTCCGTAGCTAATAATAAGCGACCACTTGGCTTAAATAATAACTCAAATCTAAAACTAAAGCATGTTCTATCTAAGTTTGCCCCGGCTTCAGATGACTATAAGTTGATTATTTTAATCGTGTTGTATACCGAAGGCCTACTTCTCTATTCAACTTACCTTTTAGGTCGGTAGGCATGGTATGGTACCTATCCTATATAGCGAAGAAAGAGGGAGTTCGCTAACAAAGCTCCCAAATCCTATTTGGCCTTAGTGCATTACTTATCTTAGCGCCCAAGCTCCGATAAAGCAGTCGCAAAGCGCGCAGCACATCTACGCCCAAACAACCATGTCCAGCTCAGATCCTTCGTACACGGTATTTATTAGGTTACCATTCCCACGAGGGGACTTTGTTGATCCGCCTTCTGTACGTATTCTCGCTGCTCTCTAATATACTTAGCTGACTCGTAAAGGTGGAATGGGACGCCGCGAAAGATAAGGCTTTATGGAAGATCCTCTCTAAAGCGTCGAAGAACAGTGATATTGACTGTCAGTAGCCGGATTTTTATCATGCCGAGCTAACGAAACTATAGGGGATGAACTGTCAGTCCTCATTCCATCTTGCGCGGACTGAACTGACAGCAACAGAGCCGCCAAATTCGAAGTCACCCTAGCCTTCCTTCTCCAACAAGCAGCATGGCTGTACGAAAGACAGCTCCTACAAGTGCGGGCGCAGATGAGAAAAGTCGGGGTATCAAAGGGTTCTGCTGCGCCATCGCCAGCTCCTGGTAGCACATCTGAAAATGTAGGAGGTGAAATGATGAGGAAAACAGGCTCTGGAGGTGCAGGCCCGCGAGTTTCATCAGCTCTGTCATCTAGAAAGGACTCTGCGCTACTCAAGAATGATTCTAGTATTTCAGGTACTCCAGGTCGTCCATTAGGTATATCCTCAATCTGCATAATCTGTTGTTGCTAACCGTAGCAGCCCCTCCTTACTCTCGCACATCTTCTGCCAATACGACAATCACCTCTCGAAACTTCCCACAGACTAGTCCTCGTCCTGCCCATGCGATTTTACACCGCCGTTCTCACTCCCCAATTCCTAAATCACGACCTGCCTCTATAGTAGAAGCTGTTAGCCGCTCCCCGCAACCAGAACCCCCCTCATCCGAGTCAAGTTCCGAAGAATCATCATCTGATTCAGAACCACCTGCACAAAGCCGACTTCTGCGACGACCTCCTCGGTTTTCTTCGAACAAGTTGGGAGAATCAGCAGATGGTGATGAGGATGACGATGAGCCTGCTTTCATGCCATTTGCTGGAGAGTCTGGCCATAATGATCCAAGCGCTACACTGAGAGGCGATCCAAGGAATATAGGTCGTAGGACACAAACAAGGAAGCCGGTGGAAGTGGCGCAACAATCACAAACTTCTGACTCCTCGGCCAGTTCTGCAGCCCCTGTTACAAGACGGCCGCAGCCGTTACCAAAGGAGGTATCTCAAAGACCAAGGCCCACGGGCCCACTATCTCCAAGAAGAACTGCGGAGTTGGCTGGCCGAAGTCCTGGTATGAAAAGCAAAGGAAGGGAAAGTAGTGATGGTACGCCGAGTATGGGAAGTAGCTTTAGTGATTTGGATGGTATGTTCTTTATGTACACACGCCCATTGACTGAAATATTGACTCCATACAGACGCCTCGGTCACTCAAAGTGCTTTGGAGGAAGCTTTGGCTAGTAACATGCAAGCCGGCGGCGGGATGGCAAGTAGGATGTCATCTATCAGCCAAGCTCTCCGAAGCAAATACCTATAAACACATTAGTCTCTAGCGCTATCACTCATTTAATGGCGCTTTAAAACATTGTTCAAGGCGTTCCGTATGGGATATCATGATGTAGAGGTTGGAGGTGTGGGTGGCTTCAGTATTTCGTGGTCAGCGGCAAGGTTGCGAAGCGTTGTTTTTTATAATTTTATTCCTATCCCGTATACAAATCTTGATTCCACTTAAATATATGTCCTAAAATATCCATTTGGGTTTAGTATTTCCTCCTTGTAGTATAATTCTCATGATTTCCTTTGTAGTATTTCCTTCCTGATAAACATTCTGTTCGGGCAATTTTTTTTCTCGTCC
>QGML01000568.1:0-15859 GCA_007825375.1 Lachnellula willkommii | reverse complement strand
TTTCATCAACGCTCTGATGATCACAACCCTCTATCCCCGTTTATTGGACGTTTATTCTCCGATTGACAGAGGAAGAACTGTTGGTTGCGGGCCGAGAGGAGGGTAGCTGCATATTGGGAGGACAAACGGAACCCTTTCCCTCCCGGTTGTGTTCCGATGATGAGGCTGGGCCACGGCTTTAGACATTGGTGTATGGTATGACTGGGCGTTTCCTGGTCCACGTTACTTCTATGCTTGCTGTCGGCGTGCTTCCGGTGGTACGCTAATGCTTGAGATGTCTGTTGTGGCATAGAGAAATGAGGAGAAAGGAGATACTTCCCGCATCGACCATTCTTCAAATGGATATCATTTCAACGTGTGCGAAGTATACTGCTACAGGTTGATACCCAGCAGTGGAATCATGCATCTGAACTTCTGCATTGAATGGAAAAAGGAGCTGCGATTTCCCTTGTAAGTGCATGACAAGATTCTCGTATTGTTCAGCTGGCTTGATCTCCCTGCGAAAACCCCCCTACTCGCTTTTATTTTAAGTTTTTTACTTCATATTTCTGCACTCCGCGCCACTTAAAGAGCTTAGATCCGAAGATCCGACGATTACAAGGTCTTTAAAACCAAGCTTAAAGTAAGGATTCTAAGGTGGGGTCTTTCTCTCATAGGTATGCTAGGGTAAAGAGCCATCAGACCTACAGGATTCTACCTATATATACTAAGTGGTGGATCTATAGAGGGACTGTCAACTTAAAATAAACGCGAGTATGTTAATTTACATAGGGTTGGATTCAGATAAACTAAACCTTTCCCGTTCTCAAGAGAACGTTTTGTGGCAATTTCCGACTACCAGTTCCTTGTTTACTAGCGTCCACCCTACTGGCTGCGAGACGATGCCAGATTCCGAGGCTCAAGCACGCTCCCCAGCACTTTAACTTTTCGATCGAAATCATCATCCCCGGTAATTCCGAGGCCATGAGTATGATGACACTTGTGTTCTGACCGTTTCGAAGAAATTCGCTCTGGAAGTTGTCAGAGGCGTAGCACACGTTAGACCAATCTTCCTCAGCGGGAAAACCAGTCGACTACCAGGTGGAACACTCAATCAGAACCACACGATGTGGATTCGTCTCGGGATTTGTTGGACCTGCATATCGCCAAGTATGAAGGACTGATGAATCAATGTATGCATGCATCGGAAAGAGGCATTTTGAATAATTCCCTCTTTTCAACAACTCCCAAGTCTGGGCTAAATCCAGTCAAACGGAAGGGTCGGAAGCGAAATCCGCTTTGCTCTCACATATAAACCACTCTGCCAGCTGAAGCAACTCCAATCCTCAACTCATCCGGCTCTTCTCTCTCCAACACACGCTCGTTTTATTTACACACTCTCGTTTTCTTCGTTGCATCTCTTACCTCGTTCGCTCCAAACTACTCGTCATGAGTCTTAATCGCTTAGGTTCCCTGGCTTTGCTGGGCCTTGGGTATGTTCTCCTTTCCAATTCAATCAATTCTTACTAATCCTTTCTTTTCAGTACAAACCTCGTATCAGCCATTCCTCAATACGGATATGGCTGCACATCGGTCACCACTGTCACATCCTTGGTGTCTAGCACGGTCACCGTCTTCGAGACTGTTAGTGCTAGTGGTAGTTCCGCTAGAGGTATCCCCACATCCACGGTTACTTCTCCTGGTTCAACCCCTTCAGATAGTTCGGCAAACGGAGGCGCGACTGCTACCACAAGCTCGGTCTATGTTCCCAGCCCCCCTACTTCGACTCCTGCAGTGAGCTCTGGAAATGGAGGTGTGACAGCTTCGTCCAGCTCAGTCTACCTCTCAAGCAGCGGGGTCACCAGCCTTCCATCGAGCTCCCCAGCTTATCCGGTTCCTGCAAATGCAACGTCAGGCGTCGTCTCTGCTACTGGGGCTTCGAACAACACTCTGCCTTACGAATCAAGCAGTGGAATTGCGAGCGGTGCATTCAACAGTACGAGTTCGGCAGCCACTCCACCATACCCAACATCATCTGGGAGCTTATCCTCGTTGATTGGAGGAGCGACTGGGGCACCGTCTAAAACCTCAAAGTATCATACTTCGTCGCAAAGCTCGTCTACAGATAGCGGAGAAACTGGTGCTGCATCCACCACTTCATCATCATATCCCACTTTAACCCCAGAGACTTCCTCGACTGATAGTGGAGAGACCCCATCGACTAGTTCAGCGTATGCAACACAAACACCAGAAAGCTCGTCCTCAGACAGCGGAGAGACCAGCACGACTTCTCTAACAGGAGATTCAGCACCTACACCATACGGTGGCTATGGATTTCCATCCTCATCAGCAGCTGCTAGCTCTACTGATGAGGGTGTCACCGGCTCTCCAAGTTCCAGCACGACTCCTCTGACGGGAGATTCAGCACCTACACCATATGGTGGCTATAGCTATGGTTCTCCATCCTCATCAGTAGCTGCTACCTCTGCCAATGAGGGCGTCACCGGCTCTCCAAGTTCCACCACGGCGGCCTATCCAACTTCCTCCGCCGAGACATCGAGCGCTGACTCGGGTGCTCCAACATCAATCGAGACCACGGCAACAGACAGCTCCGCGGCGTATCCAACATATCCAACAGTCCCTTACGACTCGGAAGGTTCTTACCCATACCGCCGCGAACGGATATCCAGGAACTTCTAGAAAAAGAAGAAACCGTGAAGTTTCGAGCGCGGACGATCTTTTAGAAGTTAGACGGGGTAGTAAAAATTTTCAAGACCGGAAAAGCAAGCAGCAGATACGGGGGGCAGGTTTTTTCTCCAATGACACCACGGACAGCAGGCTCGAGGGTTTCGGTTTCACTTAGAACCCCGACACTCCTTTTGCTCAGTTCACTTTACTTCATTTCTCCATCACAGCTGTATATTAATTATCAGCTTCTAGGGTACTTCCAAAATAATATAATTTGGTTGAAGAAATTGCAAATTCCCTTTTTGCAAAGTGATTCAAGTGGAAGGGGAATTTCAGCGAGTGCACGTGACCTTCGTCATGAAGATATTAAGGGTTTAATTCAGGGGCTCGCTAGTGCTGACGACACTTCTCAACGCACGTCGCTGACTCTGCTCTGCGTCTAATAAGCATGCCAAGCCCATTAAACTATTCTCTCTCTAATATCCCTTAAGTCCAAACAGGTCATGTGTGCAGTAAACAGCTTGTTCTTATTAAGGACTCCTTTCGACCGTAAACTCTGACCACCAGGACCTGGAGTTAGAAAATGGAGACGTGCACGAAGCAGCACGATATGTCGCTAATAAACACTTGGAATGTTACATGTTGCCAAAAGAAAAGGACAAAAAAAAGTATGTGCTTATTCTACTCCCTAAGCAAGGAACTCCGTGTTCATGAACTTGAAAGTCCGAAAACCCATATGTTTCAGCCGTCAACTCCGCTTAAACCCCAAAGCATAGATGACACTACAGTACTTGGCATACGATATGATAGGCAGCGATGAGATGAGACGGGTCTGGCCGCTTTGCACTTTGGATAGTGAGGCAGTTGTATGTAGATATATACATATTCTCACTCTCCCTCCCACTGTACTTTTTTTTTAAACAATTTCCCATCTTCCTTCACGTCTAATTGATCCGGAATCAGACATACTAGAGAGCAACTTTTCAACTGCGTAACAGAACATCCGTTGCAAGTGAACTGAACTTGAACCGATCTTGAAAACATCTCCGACTTCAAACATGCCTTCATTCAACAGATCCACCACAGGAAAAGAAGTCGTTGCCGCATTCCCCTCCAGCGTTTCCGGGAAAACGTGTAATTTACACCCCCGCTCCCTGCTCCCCGCTCCCCGCATTCCCAATATCCCAACCTTCTAACAAACACCCAGTCCCCATCACCGGCCCAAGCCACTCATCAATCGGTGCCGAAATAGCCATATCTCCAGCCCACGGCTCCCCATCCCAGCTCATCCTACTAGGACGTTCCGAAGCACGCATCGCACCCGTGATCGAAGCCATCAAAGGCATCAACGCCTCCATCACCACCAAACTTGTGCTTGTAGATCTCGCCGACCAATCATCGATCCGCGCTGCTGCTGCGAAAACCAACGATGATGCGGGTATTGAGAGAATCGATGCTGTGGTTAACTGTGCGGGCATCATGGCACGGCCTACGTTTGAGGTGACGAGGGATGGTGTTGAGGCGCAGTTTGGGGGGAATCATGTTGGGCATTTCCTGCTGACGAATTTGGTTCTGGGGAAAGTGCTGGAGGCGGGAGAATGGGGGGGGAGCGAGGGTGGTTAGTGTTAGTAGTACTGGGTTTGAACTTGGTCCGGTCAGATTCGAGGATTGGATTTCAAGGTTTGTATCCCGCAAGTACGTGAGTGACCTTCCTGATAGGGGAGTTTAGGAAGGAAAGGAGTATAATGAGTGGCTGGTATATGCTTAGTCCAAGCCAAGAAATGTGCTATTCATGGCCGCTCTTGCTGAGAAATTAAAGGGCAAGGGAGTCCAATCTTTTGCTCTCCAGCCTGGTCGTATGAAACTCCAATCTTCACTCTTCCTGTAGAGAGCTTCTAAGTATTTCCATTTGGTTGTCCCAGAATCAAATCTCTCGAAACACGTCAAGCCAGAATCTTGGACGTCGGCATTGACAATTGCGAACGAGACCTCAGGAGGTAAGTCGTTGCCAAGTTTGGGCTCTGTATATGATTCTGACCTTCTATATCTAGGAAAATAAATAAAAATGGAGCAACCAAAAACTCTTCAAGAAGGAGCTGCTACTCCGCTGGTAGCTACGCTTGACCCCTCGATTGCGGGTAAGTGACCCCATCCCGACTTGTCCCACCAGAATATACTAACACTTGGTAGCATCGTCTGGTGGTCTTCTTTAGGATTGTGTATTACGTCCGGTGGAACAGAACTATGCTAAAGGCAAAGAAAACTCGGATAAGCTGTGGGCGTTGAGTGAGAAGCTCGTGGGGGAGAAGTTTGATGTCTGACATAGAATACTTTTTAGACATTAGTCTTTCATCTTGAAGATAACCTCTCCACTCTCGTGATGACTTTAAGCCAATCAGCTAATCAAAACCTGCGCTCTGCGTATCGGAATACGCGTCTCCAAATCAGTTGTAATTTTGAGTTCGGTGTTCTGGAATGTTTTGAGAAATTTTTGGATCGCCTAGTGACAAAGCTACAGCCCACTAGCTGTACTGATAGCAAGGAGCGGGTATCTTGCAGTATATCCTCACTCAAGCCCTTCTGCTCTGGTTTCAAAAATATGTTCAACAATATGTCCCGAGTGGGTACATGCACAAGATTGGAAACTATGAAGACTTTAAGCTTTCCTTGAAGGCTAAACTGTTATTGCTCATATCTTCGGCGCCCTCTTTGAGGAAAAAACTTCAAAAGGTGTTTCTTTGTGAAACATGGTGGCTGCCTGGCCCCGGCGAGAAGAGAGCGAGAGTTCCCATACCTTCGCAAGTAGTTAGCACAGTTTCTCAAGGGCAAAAAGAACGGCCTCAAGAATGGTAGCATGCGAATCGTCTATCAGGGCATTGGTGAAAGTTGTCTCATGGCCTGGTCTCCCAGGCTCTGAAGTAGCAAATACTTTATAAGTTGCATAACATCATATTGACTTCGCATGCTCCATTTTGACCGAAGAAAAAGAAATTTCCTCACCTTTACAAGCTTGCCCCATCAACTGCTGATAATGACTGGGTTTGGGCTGAATCGAAAGCAGGAGACCCAGTCGGCGTGTCTCTTCTCGGTGATGGTGAACTTGCAGTTAGTTAGAAAGCCCGTGGATATCCTCCTGTAGGGGTGATGTGAAATAGCGGATGCAAAGTTCATATGCCCAGGAGGAAGTCGCGAGACCCGGCACGATGATCATAGAACCTGAAGTTTCTACCACGCTCCGTGTGCAATTTCTTCTCGGGCTGGCATGCTTCATTGCGATGAAAGGTTCTTCTGTCCATGGGTGGTGGAAGCGTTGGGGTCCACATATGAGGTTTTGCAAGAGTGCCTTCATTCCCTGCCTCCGTGACCTGGAACTGTGGTGCCTCTCGCGAAAACACCATTCCTCACGCAACCGCAAGCCACCCCTTCTTTCCCCGTCTATTGTCTTCTTGCTCCTCTCGATCTCCCCTTTAAACAGTTCGATATTCGAGATGGGAGGTACGCGGGCGAAGGATGTGAACGCGCTAGACTCAATTGGCTCTTGAACCTTGGTAGGTTCTCGATCCTCAACCGGCTGACGCCAATCTAGTCGTTCGCTTTCCTCCCTCGGCCATTATCCTGCTGTTCGTCGTCTCAAACTCCCTTGTTGGTGGTTCGATGTGTGCTCGACGGGTGAGATATTCTAGGAGCGTAGAGAAGTTGTCATGGTCGCTGAAGCTCTTCAAGTTCTATATTTTAAGGTACGTGCCACTAGTGCCTTAAATTTCGTGGTATTTCTCAGTACGGAGTACATGCGGTCCCCATTCCGCATTATTTTCAGCCCGTGCACCAAATTGGATCTTTCACTCTGGTGCTCTTCCGCCGAAAGAGACTGTTTATAGCTATCTTTTCTCTTCTACGTACTGGATTTGATCTCTTTACGTTCGCGTCTATGGGCAGTAATGTTTGTCTATCTACGCTGCAAACGATATGTGGCATGAGGCTCATTTGAACTTCCTAGCTGAGCCGGACATGTCAATCAAATATTCGTCGGATTTACTTTTAAGCCCATGCCAGTTCTGCCCATCAAACAGCTATAGTTCTTCTTGCGTGGACCTAAACTTAAGCTTCTAGTCCTTTTCTAATTCCAGCCAGACTTTATGGTCTATTACTTCTAGTCTGTCTATTGTTGTTTTGTTGACTTTCAACCTCTCCGTGTTTGGGATTTCCTCAACAATGTCTTTTCAAGTTTACAAGTGAAGATGAGAGGAGGTTCACTATTCACGGGGAATGAGAATATTAGCCGTGTTCTCTGGCCATACTATTTTAATAATCCAAGCAGATGAAGCACAGCAGCAGTGGCAGTCTATCTCTTTCATCCCATGTTTGCGAAAGTTAATGGTCTCCAACATGCCTAAGCACTTTTCGGCGACGCCGCTGGAAAATGGCAGAAGGAGCCATTGGGAGAACTATCTATCTTTATCAAATTTTACCTTAGGAGGTGATCCTGCTCTGCAGCCAACTTATATATTCATTTACCATGAAATGGCTACCAGTTGTGGCCTTCACGTAATATTCTCAGTTGAGAATAAAAGTGGGGTCGCATGATGAAAGTCATCCTCCAGGATTCACGAAGTTTTTTGGCCAACTGGACTGGCTAAAATACGACACACGGTATCCTGCCAAGTTTGTATGTAGCCAACCCTACCTAACGGAAATGACCGGGCTTCCTGCTACAGTATAGGACCGCATCAAAGGCACTGTAACCACAAGAAACTAGCTTTGCGGCATCACATAGTCGAGGGAAGTGCCGCATGCGCCCCAGCACCGGCAGTCTTCCCTTGCGTTGTAGTACAAATGGGTTTTCTATAGAAGAAGCTGTATCTCCGCATGTTCGCGTTGGTAACGGAGCGCCATCAATCTTCATATTGTTTACTTGTTTTTCTGTAATTCAATAGACCGTCAGCGATCATGAAGATTCAAGTATCTCTCGTTTCTTTCTTTGGGATGCTAGCCGCAGCGGCGCCTCTTAAGTCTCGCGATTCTGTCTCGGATACATACAATGGTATGGGCGACATTGTTGCTGGTGATGGATCATGCGCCCCAGTTGCGGTCATATTTGCCCGCGGAACTTTTGATTCTGGGTACGTCTACTCGATTCTACCCCGTTCTCATAAACAAAGGGCCAACTAACATCAAACAGTAATGTCGGTGTCTGGGTTGGGGCTCAATTTTTCGAGAGCCTAAATTCAAGTATCAATGGTGTCGCCCTACAGGGCGTGGACCCCGATGACTACCCAGCCACCTTGGATAGCTACCTGGCTGAAACGGGAGGCAGTGATGCTGGCGCCGCCTCAATGGCCAAGGCAGTTGAAGACTACGCATCCAAATGCCCTGCGTCTACTATCATTCTCTCAGGCTGGAGGTAAATAATACCCCCCCAATTCTTTTCTCGCCCGCAACTAATACGCCCTCCAGCAAGGTGCAATCGTATCCCACAAAGCCCTCAAGATTCTCAGTACAGACTCTGGAGATGTCATGAAGCAAATCGGTGGATTGGTGACATTCGGCGACCCCAACCACATCTGGGACAGCATCCCACTCCCTGATTCCATTCCGGCCTCGTCATTCTCCTCCTACTGCATTACCGGCACCATCTTCGACCCCCTATGCGCCGACCTCCCGCAAGACTTCGAACTCCCCACGTCGGCTGGCGACATCACCGGCCCTTTCAGCAAGCTTCCAAGCCTAGCTGTGGGTATCCAAGAGGCTGATGCTGCTGCAGACATTGTTGCGGACTTTCCTGGCCAAATTATCAAAAGTTTCACCGCATTTCTGAAACAGCTGCTGCCGACGAGAGCTATCAGGTTGCTGCTAACCCCGGAGCACTTCATGTATGGAAATAATGGCATGGCAGCCACGGGTGCAGGCTTTGTAGCCGATCTCCCAGCCGTCAAGACTGCCCTTGCAAAAAGGGCTCTTTCTGGAGTTGCGGTTTCGCTAGATAAGGTAGTTTAGCTAAGCAGCAAAGCGGATTCACGCGATCTGTCTAAAATAAAATCACGAGTATCTCAAGGTCTTATAGTTTTTGTTGCCTTTATGAACGGTTTCACTAACTGAGCTCTGGGGAACCATGGCATTCAATTCCTCTCAAGATGCTTTATTCTTGATTCGTATGTATTGGAAGGTCAGGTGTGAATAATGTAAAACTTTGCTGATTCATCAATAGTCCGCCCGCCATTTTAAAATGGACTGGATCAACTAAATATGATTCACCCACTAAGTGTTGACCGCCAGGAATTATTTATTAGCTTGCCTGCTGTCCTTCTAGCTATTCTGTTCATCTGTGGCAATTCACGCACAATCGCAACCCATTCTACGCTCCACCATACTTGGAAACATTCGTTGTCTCTCCGCGTATCTCTTGACAAACTTCCAGACTAGCTCTTCACAATTCTCAATGTCTCGCGAGCTACGCAAACGTGAAGGCGGCCCGTCTTACTGGCCGAGCCCCGAGAAGAAGACGAAGAAGCCTCCCGCCCTGCTGTCGTCAAGCGGGGAGAATCTAGCGATTGCTAACTCCGACATATTCTTTGGTGAGCCGCCGCTGTCACGCCCTGCCTTCAAACACAACATACTGACCTTCGTCGAAAGAAAACCAGCGCCTCCTCCTCAAAATCAAAGAGAATCGAGAATTCCCGAATCGACCACAAGTCTTTAAACCTCTTGATAGATTCCCCCTCTTTGGCAAGATGCCCTTCGACGTTCGTTTCATGATCTTCACTCAAGCTGCCCTCGACGCCGAGCCCCGAGTTATCGAGATCTTATATTCCCCCAAGGGAAAACACAACCAGTTTCCGTCAAAGACTCTCGTACCTGCCTTGATGCACGCCAGTAGTGAATCCAGAGCCGCCGCCAGTTTGATCTACAAAAGGCTTCCCACCTTTGGCGACGCCCGCTCATTCAAGGACACGTTTGTAGACTGGGAGAAAGATGTTTTCATGCTCCGTTCCGAGGAACATTTCAGGGCTCTTGCCGACGCTGTTGATACTGATAGCTGTATCATCAAGGAGGGTATTCTCAACCTTGCCATTATGGCTCACCGCCGTCGCGATAGCTTGGATATCAACCAGTATCTGAACAAGGCCTTGCAGAATGTGAAGAAACTGTATCTGGTCCGATACATTTCCGAACCACCCAAGAACAAGAACAGAACTGGCCCTCTCACTCTCCGCGTGATCCCAGTAGCTGATCGAGATAGCCTTGACAACCGCGCACGTACCCTGGTGAGATTGTTGAGGTCACCGTCTGACCCCGCTCCGAAAGAGAGCATCCCTTGTGATGCTATTCGAGATACTAAATTCATCCTGAAAAAGGGCAAGGCGAAGCCGCAAGGCTTGGTAGAAAATGACGAGGAGAGGAGACAGAGGCTCTACATGGAGGATTTGCATTTAGCTGCTAAGTTGGTCCACGTCGATCCCAGTCCGGAAGATTTGCTAACCACGGTTTTGGTAGGCTCGCATACGAAGACTCAGCACCACGAGGCAAGAAGAATGTTCAGAGTCATGTGGAGGCTGATACGCACGACGAAGACTCAGCAGCACGAAGCACGAAGGAGGAGAGTCAGGTGTATTCTGATAATTACGACGAATGGGATGAGTCTGATGGTGATTTGAGTGATCTCGAGGATTTCATGTCTGATTGAAGGGCAAATTATTCGACATCAGGGGCTTTCGTAGTTGAATATGCGGCATAGATTGTTTTAGAGACGACTCAACGCGAGATAGTCAGCAGTGACTAGGTCTAATAAGAACGATTATTATACGGAACATGTGTCTTATGCCTGCGTCTGTGTTATCCGCTCCATTAATCGGTGTAAGTGGTTGGGGATTGCAAATCATGGGTTGAGCAGGCACAAGACTGCATGTAGGTCTTCCATTGCCAGGAAAGCCTACATTTTTTGATACTCCAACCTCAGCCTCTTTCCAACATCCAACGCATAACGTCTGTCTCTCGTACCCTGGGTCTAGGTAGCCGTAGTCCTGTCTGGTGGGCGAAATAGGGTAATCGAGCGGTCAATCTAATCCGTCGACGGAGGCGCCTAGGCATCCAACCACCTTTCACAAATCGATTTCCCAGATAGCGTTTGACTTATGTTTAACGTCAGGCTGTCTACATACTGCATGTATTCATAATTTTTTCATCGGAAGGGGTGGTTGTGGCTGTTGGTGTCTGTGCCTTGTGGCTTGGCCGCAGCTAAGCCGAATTTGGTTAAAGTAGACTACTCACCACATCTTACATCGAAACCCCGTCTCATCATTCTTTTCATCTCATAACTTGCTACCGGTATTATATGTCCATTCCCGTCATCTCAACCCCCGAAAGGATGCAAACGCGTCTTTTCACTATGGGCCCTTTGAGGCAGAGGCACCATCCGGGACCCAACAGTACAAAACCAAGGTCTGAAACAAACCAACACGGGGCATATTCATGTGAAGAAACATATGGAGCTGTATGGATGAGGAAACATGCAGCGTCTCCAGTGAATTTGCGTGGAATTGAATGTAAGCAAACGGCGCCTGCTATCTACACGGCTCTGCCTTGCCATATCTTGGGCGGCTGCTTGCAGCAGGGGCATAAGAGACAGAGGTCGCGAGCCAGCGGCCATCCAACACAGGCAGACACGGATCGTTGGTTGGAGCCTTGGAGCAATGGCATAGTCTCCGACTTCCCTCTTTGTTTCTCAAAGTTCTTCAGTTTCCTTTAATACCTAGGTATCTCCCAGTCGCAGACAAAATCTCGCTAAATTCATTACCAAATTCAATTCACTCTGATATCGACCGACAACAGCATTGACACAAGAGATCGGCAACCTTTTGGTGTTCTCCCTTTGACAACACTCTCTCCATTTGTTGCAAGAATTGAGGTCACTTTTGATTCCCGATTACCGCCGCAATGCATCGGACCTCGAGCACCATGTCAACTACCAAGGGGCAGGAGAAGATGATGTACCTGATTCATCACATGTTCCTGCCACCTAAACTGCCCCAGAATGATGACTCCAACTTGAAGTGCGAAAAATTCCTACTTGATACCACCATTGATGCTCTCAGGGCTTTCAAAGGTCACATCAATGACACCAAGCATGACCAGGGTGTCGTGCTTGACTCAGTCATTGATATGGTCACCAATATGAGGAATGTGCACGAATTTGACGGCGATGTGGGTGCCGTCAGTGAAGAGAAGCTTTTGAATGCTTTGGCAGATCTGTCCAAAACAGGTACGCACATATTCTAAAATTTGCTATTTTCCCCACTCTGACTGGCCCATAGGTGGAACGATCCCCCTTTACATACGCGCCCAGAATGCCGGGGTCTTGATCAGCAGAGTGGATGATTCTATTCATTTTGAGGCATTTGAGCTATCTCCTCTAAACAAGACAGTCATTACTACCAAGGGCAGACTCCGACGCTCTTTTCCAGGACCGGCCCATGCTATCAGTATAAAGATCTTCGAGAACCATTCATTTCAAGATGCAGTGGCACAAACGCTCGCCAAAATGAGCCACCAAGCTGCGATAGAAACCCGGCCCCAAGCGAGAAAGTCAGAGAAAATGCACGATGAGGATCGAGACACAATGCATCCAAAGATGGTTACCGAGCTTGTTACGGCATTTCTGGGAAGTGTTGGTGAACCTGCGGATGTTTCTCGCATCTGGAAGAATACAAGAGAAGAAGTCATGTATCAGGACAGTCTGCGGCCGTGGCGAAGATCACCCACGTGGTTATTTGTCCGCGTCGCCATGCAGCTCCTTTTCTCTCGACCGACAATCCGACAACGCCTCGCCGGAGACCTCTACAAGCCTTTTATGGTGTTCCTCAAGAGCCACGTTCTAGAGCTAGCCCACGAGTACCGCATCCACAGCGATTTTTGGTACGCGATGAATGCAAAACTTGCCAGGCGTCTCCTTAAACTCGACCCATCCATCGAAGTACCCGGTCTTGATTTTGTCAAAAATACCATGCGCAAATCCAACCAGGTCCTTCATTCAAAATGGTCGAGTATCATGGAAGGAAATAGATCAGCCGTTGACCTGCCCGGTCTCGCCGACCTAGACTTTCGTCGCGATATCTTTAGCTCTCTCACCTCCTTTGACGAACACATCAAGTCGATATCCCAGCGGAAAGACGGAAGCAACTCCGCTGACTTTGAACCGCAGTCTGACCTTGTGATTTATCAAGCAGAACAGCTTCCGACCTGCTTAGACTTTTCGAAGACTGAGTACACGGCCTACAACTTGAAGGCGTTCGAGAACTGGGTGGCCTCAAATTTGAGCCGGTGGTTAGAATGCCATAAAGCGGACCCTGCTACCTGCAGCAAATTGGGCTATTTGATTCAAAGTTACCACAGCACTGCATCTGTTTCTTACTCTGGCAACCCTGAGGCACTTTCCCTGATGCTACTCACTATCCTTGAGCTTTGGATTGCCTGCGATAAGTCTGCTATACACATTTGTCTGCTTCTGGGGGACTACGACCCTGAAATTCCAGGACAATTGCTCCAATCCCTAGTCCTAACGTCCAGGTCGCAGATGGAAAGACTGTTCCGCGCTGAGGATTATCTCGACCGCCGTCGAGCTAGTGTCAAGTCCTCGTCGCCGAGTATTTTTCGGGACTTTGGGACTCAACGCTCATTTTCCGTGCGATACTTCGATCAGTCCCTCGAGCATCAAAGTTTGATTGAAGAGATCAGAAAACGTGCAGCTCGAGCGAAACAAGAAAAGGAGAATGAATATCGTCAAAAGAGAGAGCGTTACAACCATCTTATGAAACTCTACAATGAGAGCGACTGCGACTTTCGTGAAGTTATAATCGATTCCACCACTGGCGTTCTCGGCTCTCGTCATGATGGAAATTGTACGAGGTGTAGCCACAAGTCCCAAGCCGCCTCCCTCAATATCATGATACACGAATGGCCACTACCGAAAAGGGAGTTCGAAGCACGCTCCACCGTTTTCGAGCTCAAAGTGCCCCTCTCATTTGGTTGTTGGCGCGACACAACCGTGTTTTTCCTGCTCGATGTTTTAAAGACTGAATATAATCCTGAAGAAAAGCCAAGGGCAACATATCCTCTGAAAAACTACAGCGGATTGTCGTCTTATTTCAAAACATTCGGCTCAGCGCAACGTATTGGCATTTTGTCTCAAGACAAACCCCACGAGGCTACGCACCGTCGGTGCAAATCTATTGCCACTACTAGCGATGTAAACGATGTGTGCCTCGACAACGGGCTTCACTATCAATATCACGATGCTTCAACTGAGTGCTTTGTTGATATGTTTCTCATCACGGATAAAATGCCAAACTTCTGCACGTACAAGCTACCAACGGAGTCATCGCCTCTGCAGAAATTTCTATTCCGCCCTTCTTCGATGCCCAACGGCCCATCACCCAACACTGTTGTCGCCAGCCAATCTGGTTGTCCCGATCATATGTCAATCGACGAATATAAAGCACTAAGTAGTGTTCCCCTCGGCTATCGAATCCAGTGGCAGAATATACTTCAACTCTCCGTAACGTCATCTGTAGATTTCAAAAAATTGGAGACAGGCCTTACGATTCTTCAGTCCATCCACCAAGCTGGACCCCCGAGCAGTGGCAGTGTCCTCAGAGCAGGTCATGAAATTTTGGATGACGATAATCTTGCCCACGCTATCTTGAAAGCCCTCCGTGAGGCGTTTCAGAGAGTCCAGGAGAACTGGGAATCTTCACAAGCACTCAGTACCTTCATCTCTTTGGCTGCGCGACTATTGTCATTAACCTCATCAGACCAAATTAAGGAGGGATGCTTGCATTATCTGGCAAGTGTTCGAGTCGTTGCTTTTGGGTGGGTCAATCTTCTTCGGGACAAAGCGCATGTGGCTATGAGTGACGACCAAAAAACGTATCTACTCTCCAGGGCCCTCGAGGTTGCATTAGTATGTGTCGATTCTTTCAACATTGACGAAAGGTATTTGGAAACCCTTCTGGCTATACCCGAAGATTTGTCACTCCTTATCCAATGCTCGATTGTCATTCAGGAAGGAGACCATACTCTGGCACATACATCTGATCCCATCGTTTCTTTATTGTATCAACGTTGGAGAGGGCTCACCTATCGCTCCTACCCCATTCTGGCGACGAACATCATTGAAAGCAACAGCCCGTCATTGGACGATGCCATAAGCAAGTCATGGTCCGCTTACAAAGCAGGATCCGGCTGGCGAAGGTCTCCAAAACAAAATGGACATTGGCTCATCACCAGAACTGCACCGCAAGACAACAGCCATGGCTTATGCGTACATTTCAATCTTCTGACCGGCGAGCTTCTCGTGAATGGTCTCCCACTGGCTCGGCTCCCTTTGCGATACGAACACCATCCGATGTATCGCATCCTGTTTGGAAGCTGTGCTATAGAGGTTATGCCTACTTCTGTCCAAGGCCTGGAATTTTCTGGCAAGAAAGAGTATGCTGGATACACACTCCACTTTGGCATCAACAGAACTGCCAATGAATTCAGCCCATCGGAACACGACCTTCTGGTACAAGCCATAAAATGCGGTCAGAGGTACGAACTGGTTCCTTCTCGACTTTTGCGTGGGAATTTCCCAGTATTCTTCGTCGAAGAGTTTGTTCATTGGTATGACTGTTCTAATAACTCGCTTGAATTCCGGCCTGTCAAAAACCCTTGGAATTCATCCCCCCACAATTGGAGGTTGACCTGGTCAAAATCTACTCCCGGATGGCATATGACAAAAGATGACGTATCTCTGGTAGGAATAAGAAGTCAGACTGCGGAAAAGCTGTACGGTATCCTGGATCCCCTTGAGGATCCATTACGGATACACACTTTCTTCCATCACGCTTCATCATCTTTGGAGATTGAGCTTCCTAGGCTCCAATTGGGGTTTTATCTCAAGCTAGGTGGCTCATCAATTCATTCGAGGCAATTTCGCGGAATGTCCATCGACATGGACCAGTCGCTTGGTACCCTTGTTGGCCTTTGCAATAGGCTCATGTTGAAACATGAAAATAGTGGCAACCGCCTTATCATTTTGCCAGAGGGAGATGTGACATGGCGGGCCAAAGGCGAGCATATTCAAGTCATGATTGACAAAGACTCGGCCACCAAAGCCCACGCATATCATGTGGATGATCAAATTGGCAGACTGATGGAT
>QGML01000567.1:0-15861 GCA_007825375.1 Lachnellula willkommii | reverse complement strand
CTACGGTATTGCCACATATTGGGGTCTGTTCCAGGACTTCTTGGGATGGGTTTGAAAAGGTCTGTTGGGATAATGCGGAAGCGTTTTTTGAAACTGGGAAACCGTTGACGCCTGTCAACTCGATAAGTTGACGTAACATAAATAGTAAATTTATCTCAATTGAAAGTCCCATTATCCCAGATCAATTCATTCACTCTGAGCCTGTCGAGCTGTGAGTTTGTGAGTTAAGGGGGGATAGGGGGTTAAGCGAGCTCGCTTGCCAATAGGCAACTTGCCTAGGTACGTAACAAGCTCTAGACTTCTACATAAGATAAGAGTAGTTAAAACCCATTGCAAGTTAATCGAGTAAGAAAATAAGACTATAGATGAATGCCTTCAAAGACGAATTTGTTTTTATTCTCCTCACAGATGCTTACTTGCCTTGGAGCAGGCAAAATGAGCGACGCATAGTAAATTAAGAAACCCGCAAGTTTTTGAATTATTAAATAATATCATTAATATCATTCTAATGTATTTCTTGTGCCGATCCACGGACCAGATCTATTCAACTGTATCTATATTCATGAAGCTTGCCCAGAACCAGATTTCATTTTCATATCGCAGGGAGCAGATTAGTGAACTGTTAGCACTCGCTCCCAAGCCTCCTGTCAGATACCACCCGTATCCGCTTATGTTGTGTACCTGAAGTAGACATTCATGTCACCCCTTTCAGGTTCATCTGGGAGTGGAGTACCAGCATCTAGAGCAGCTTGGATCCGTGCTTCACGTCGCTTATTAACAACCTTCATGCCCACAACAAGACACACAACCTGTTTAAATATCAGCAAGAGTCGGAAAAGGGCACCCAGGTCTCGCAGTAGATCACCTACCATTACGGCAGCCAAGACGGAAAGGCCCAACGAGACGGAAAGGCCCTTGATGTATCTCGGACCACTTTCGGTCGTGAAGATCTGGCCAACAGCTACTCCGGCTGTGTTCGCACAGGTGAGAGTCGCCCCGATCATAGCAGCGCGCTTGAAATGCTGTGCCACGTTGTCGTTCAACCACATGAGTGACATTCCGGTGGTGGGGTAGATGCCCATGACGACGACGTAACATGCGAAATAGCGGGCCCCGACACTCTCGGTGCCGATGAGGATGGCATAGCCAATCACTAGACATATGAGCGGACCACCAATCCAATAACCTGTATACGGATATCTTTGTCAGTACCTCCTCGTGATAATATTAGCGGTGTTGAAAGCTTACCTCTGGTTTGGCGGTCAGACATGTATGCAACGAAGAGAAACCAGATGAGACCCCAGAAATAGACGGGTACTGTGAGGAGGTTTGCGTTGACGGATGTGTAGCCCATGCCTTTGATGATTGCGGGGAGGAAAGTTGTAAAGGCGTACAGTGAGACGTCCACTGAGAATTGGAACACGACACTGCGAGAGGTTAGTGAGCCACCCTCTCGGATAGATACACTGATAATAACTTACAAAGCGTACCACTTAGGGTCATAACAGATGGAGAGAACAGAAGACCACTTGAACTTCTCATCAATACCCCAATGAGGATCATTCGCGTATCTCGCAGCCATCATATTCCTCTCCTCCGGCGTCAAAAACCAAGCCTCGCGAGGTTCCTGCGGAAAGAAGAAAAAGAACAGCGGCACAATAAGAATCGTCAAAAGCGCCTCCACGATGAACAGCCAGCGCCACCCCTTGAAGTTCCCAGGCCCCTTGATCTGAGTAAGTCCGTAAGCCAACAGCCCGCCGAAAGCACTGGAAAGGGCACTGAAAGCAAAGATAATAGCAGAGCGCTTGCCGCGCTCTGACCTCTTGTAGACGAGGCCGATATACACATCGATACAAGGAATCAGGCCTGCTTCGAAGAATCCTAGCAGTAGACGGCAGGCATAGAGCGCTTTCCAGTTCTGGATGAAGCCCATGCCAAGAGTGGCTATTCCCCATGAAAAGGCAATGCCGGTGAGCAGATATCTAGGCCCGATGATCTTGAGGAGAACGGCGACCGGGGTTTCGATCGTGACATATGTCGCGAAGAGCAGCGTCACGGCGGTCCCGAACTGGTTGCCTGTGAGGCCAATGTCTTTGGGCATGCCTGCAATATTTGCATTTCCGAGATTGCTTCTATAGAATCGTCTAGATCAGTTTAATGATTTTGAGGATGGGTCACGTTCAGACGTACCGATCCAAGTTCGCCATGAGATAGAAAAGACCCATCAATCCAATGCAGTAGAACTGTGAGGGTATTAGCAGAGTCTCTCATCACGTGTAGGTAGTACCGCTGCCGACTTACGTCAAACTTCCTCATCATCTTGTTCTCCTTAACAGGGTCAATGTTGTACACCTCCGCGCCCCCTTCCGAATTACTCGTACCCTCGCCATTATTGAGAGCCGAGTCCGAGGACTTGAATTCCGCTTCCTTTTCCAACCCAGACATGGTGCTGTCGATGCCCTTACTCGAAGGTGGGGGATATAGAGGGGTTTCAAGTTCCAAAGAGAGGGAAAGGTGTTGTATTTCGCCAAAGTGATGTTGATCACCTTATGAGGCCGTGTGCATGATATACGGAGTACGAGTACCCATAGCTAAGCTGCAGGGTTTATGGGCAGGGGTTAAAGTGGAGAGACCCTATCCGGCTCGAAGGACCGATCGAGTTCTACTGTACAGCAGATATCAAGGTAAGATAGGCTGAGAATACAAACAAATTACTATGTTCCCAGATATTCGGTACACTAGTGCAGGGTAGCATGTTACACATACCGTACTATCTCACCTAATGGATATTCTTTCGCACGGCCTCGCTTAAGGCTACGGAGTATTCTTATCAAGTTATTAGATACTTTGGCTTATGTGGAGAGGGCTAGGGTAGCACGTCCTTATTTAACTTACTCCACTCCAGCTATCCGCGTTGTCTTTCTCGATGTGGGATAGTTAGATGTGGGATAGTCAGATGCGGACGTGAACGAGAACTCAGGGTCCAGGACCGTGCTGTACTCTAACCATGACTCGTTAGAACTTAGTAGTATCGTATCCACTTACTATTATAGTCACACCAGACCTGATTGATTCAAACATAGCATTCGAACTGCACTCTATCTTTATACTCCGTACCATAGCTTCCATTCAGACTGAAATTCGCCTAGGGGGTTTATATAAAAAGCAAGAGAATATATTCCGGATGCAGACGGCCGATCATGGCTCTGTCTGTGAAGATATAAATTACCCTTACACAACACAAAGCTTGAAGCTCAAAAAAGCTTGTCAAATGCTTTCTCATATAAAGGTACATGAATCCCAACTCTAGATTGCACAAACTGCTCTTCCTCATCATCAATAGCCTGCTTCCCACTAAAGAGATCCGCCTCCTCAGCCTTCACAAACTTGGTCTTCTTATACAACTTGAAAGCCACAAACATAACGATGAAGAAAAAGACGCCAAAGTAACTCGAAATGAAGCCCGAGGCCGTGAAAGCGCCTGGCCAGAAAATGTAGAACCCGTTGAAGACTACGATGATGAATGCGAAGGCGAGCGAGAGGTAGGATACGTAGGGTTGCAGTCCGAACGGGGTGCGGAAGTACAGGGATTCGGTCCCGATCTGCTTGACGACTGCGGCCCGGAACCTGATGTACGTGATGAGGATGTTCATGAACGTGATCATGAAAGAGACGCTGGACAGGTTGATGAACCATCCGAGCACCACGTTGGTGGAGGTCGTGGCGTTGAGGAAGCTGAGGCATGATACGGCTGCGACGGCGGCCAGAGCGTAGACTGGCACGCCGTTGCTGAGACACTTCTTGAAGATGGCGGGCGCTTTGCCGTTGACAGCGAGTCCGTACAGCGTTCTGGAAGATGAGTAGACGTAGGCGTTTCCACAGCTCCAGGCAGACGTGAGGACGATGGCGTTGACTAGGTTTGCGAGCCCGTTAATACCGTGGACACGGAGTCCGATGACCCAGGGTGATGCGGCGGATCCAGAGGCTCCAGAATCCAGCAACTTCAAAAGTGTTGGGTCGTCGTCTGGGCAGATGATGCCGAGCGCTAGTGTGCCCACGATGTAGAAGAGTCCGAGGCGGAAGTAGATTTTCCTCGTGGCCCTAGGAATTACAACCCTGGGATTCTGGACTTCAGCGCTTGTCATCATGACTACATCTGGTCCACCACAAGCAAATGCGGCATAGATGAAGATTCGCCAGAATCCGAGGAAACGGCCTAAGGATCCCTTTTCGAGGTATTCCTTCATTGGGTGATGCCAGTAACGGAAGCCATATCTGTCACGCTGTGGGTTCCCACCGAGCATGGTGACGAATGTAGCAGCGAGAAGGCTCAGCATGAGAATGATCTTGAAGGAGGCCGTGACAAATTCGACTTCGCCGTAGTATTTGACAGCGACAAGGTTGAGAAGGAGGGACAATCCAAGAGTGAGCAAGATATACCATCCCGGGTTCGTTTTATCGTCCCAATAGGAAATTACCGAAACAGTCCCCGTGAAATCCGAAATAACCAGCATCAAAGCACCATACCAATAGACATATCCTCCCGCGAATCCCAAAGCAGGGTCGACGTATCGTTCAGCGAACTGGAAAATCGATCCTCGGACTGGCAACCAAGAGCACATCTCAGCCGCAGCCATGAAAAGCGGCCACAAGATGAAGACACTGAAGAATGTGAAGCCCAGAAAGACGCTTAGAGGTCCTGATCTCGCGAGAGCCGATCCGATTCCCACGAACATGCCTGTTCCGATGGAGGAACCGATGGTGATCAGTTGCATGTGTCGATTTGTGAGGCCGCGGACCGTCTTGCCGTATCGCTGCTGTGCTTCTTCGGAGAGTTCGGCATACTGAATATCTTTTTGAAAGACATGGCCGTGAATAGGCGCGATTGTTTCTGGAGACACTTCAATGTCAACATCCTCGCTGGCCCCCATGTTGGCGATGAATGCCGAATAACTCAAAGAGTTATTTGTAAAAGGACTTTGCGTTTTGCTTTACTCTGCTCTGGTGGAAGTTGGCTATGACGAGAATATGGGTCTGGGATATTCGTGATATTTATTAAAATATCGACTTTTACACGACCCGCAATCGAATCACACCCTGTTGTCCACGGGAAGATAGGCTCACTCGGCCCCTGTTGGATTGATAAGAAAGGTCGAGAATGAGCTCTGGATACTATGGGGCCTGTGTCGATATAAGGTTTAGGACCAGAAGTGGGATGATACCTGGAGAAGAAAGCGTTTCATCCCAACTCTCACGATATAATGTTTCGTTTCATCTCATGATTGTTTATATCGGCCGGATCATTATCTGCCGACCGAGCTTCTTCCCCAACCCCGCATTGCTTGGACCTATGCGGAGGTATTGCTAGTCTAAAGTACTAAAGTAGTGTCGAGGAACGGACCGGTGTCTTGAATCGCAAATATTTCTCACCACTGGCTCGTGATCAATGTTGTGGAAAAAGTCACAGAACAATTTACCTGCTAGAAGGCCCAGTAGATGTATTTGAACGGGTTTCGGATCAGCAAATCTCCGTACCTAAACATCAAAAAAGCCTTACCTCAAGCAAGGACACAGACTTCCAACATGACTTCCACCATTCTATACACGCACGCCATTATAATCACCGTCAACGAAAGACGCGAAATCTACCAAGATGGCAGTATTCTCGTCTCGGAAAATATCATCAAAGATATTGGAGTCTCTTCCAAACTGCTCGCCAAATACCCCAACGTCCAAGTTCACGATCTCTCAAATCACATTATAATCCCGGGCCTCATATCAACACATATGCACTGCGTACAATCCCTCTTCCGTGGGACAGCAGACGACTGCGATCTGATAACCTGGATGTGCGATCGGATCTGGGTTATGCAGGGTAATATCTTACCGGAAGAAGCGTATGCCGGTGCTCGATTGTCTATCGCGGAAATGCTCCTGGGAGGTACGACGACATTTCTGGAGAGTCTTTGGGCAGAAAGGTATGGGTTTGATCGGTTGGTGAAGGCGGTGGAGGAATCTGGGATTCGAGGGTGCTTGGGAAAAGTCGTGATGGATGTTAATCCAAATCAACCTGCGTTTCGGAATAAAATGCATAAGGGTTTGGTAGAAGGGGGCGAGTCGTTGGAAAGTGCTATTAAAATGTGGGAACAGTTTGATGGTGCTGCGAAAGGGAGGGTCAAGGTGTGGTTTGGGGCTCGAACTCCCGGTGGTGTAAGCACCGCTTTTCTCACTCGAGTGTGCGAAGAAGCAAAGGCAAGAGATATTCATATTACGATGCATTGCCTGGAAGAAGAGATGGACCACGACGTCTTCCGCGAATTCGACATGACACCCATGGAATATTGCGATTCGATTGGGCTCTTGTCTAAAAACACAGTATTAATCCACATGTGCTGGGTGGAGGGTGATGATATTTCGCGGCTGAAGAGAACGGAAACAAATATCGCGCATTGTCCTGCATCCAATATGAAGCTTGCTTCGGGTTTCTGCCCAGTCCCGAAACTTTTGAAGGAAGGTGTTAATGTGGGAATTGGTTGTGATGGAGCGCCATGCAACAACATGCTCGATCTTTTCCAAGAAATGAGATTGGCAGCCATAATCCACAAAGGAAATACTCGAGATCCGAAAGTAGTCTCGGCCGAAGAGGTATTGGAGATGGGAACTATAAAAGGTGCAAAAGCACTCGGACTCGACGGGGAGGAGGAATTGGAAGTTTGGAAATTGGAAAGAAGGCGGATTTTGTTGGAATTGAGCTTAAGAAAGCGCATCAGATCCCAAACTACGACCCGGTTGCTACTGTAGTATATGCTACGAGCGCTGGAGACGTAGATTTGGTTGTTATCGATGGCAAGGTGATCGTTGAGAAGGGAATTTTGAAGACGATGGACGAGGCAAAGGTCATGGAAGAAGGGATTACGGCTGGGAGAGCTGTAATCGAACGGTCAGGATTGGAAAAAACCATTGTTCCGAAGTGGCCTTTAATAGTAGAATAGGCCCATCAAGTAGAATTGAAATAGATGTACTCAAATACAAGAATTGCCAAAACACGATGCTTTGAATCTGTCTGGACATGAAAAGATTTTGAATCAAAGTAGCCAACGAACGCTCTTGACTGCAATAACAGACTTGACGCTGGAACTTGCCTTGCATGTTGTGGGATTATACGAACATTAGGAGAAACAACTTAAAGTACGGTAAATGAGGCAACAAGACCGAAGGCCAAAAGCTAAGGATCCCATTGGGAAGCCCGTACATTCATGCTCCTGTAATTGTTCACTGCTACTTACGAATATAAACTGCGGCTTCCTTGGCATGCATCCTTTGTTCCCAGTTTTCTCTTTTCTCTTTCAGGAAGCTCACCTCACATCCCCCGTCTTGGCCACTTTTTTGCACAGCGCCAAGGTCCTCAGCCTCGTCTTACTGTATGGGCGAATATTCAGCGCTGACTATCATTGTCATCAAGACTGTGGATTATTGGGTGGAAAAGAGGATGGATGGATGCATTGTCTGGATTGGGTGTCCGCGGGGCGGGCGCGGGCCTAGACAGAGCCACGCTAGTGATGCGCTAATACCCATCATCACGTGCTTTTTATAATCATTCCAAAGTCCCGCTAACAGAAACTTACAAAGTAATTATATTCCCATCAACCAAACTCTTTTGCTTGCACTCCAAAAGTTTCATTCATTTCTGATATGAATTCAAAAGGAGAGATACACATACAAATCACAGAAACGCGGAATATACTTATACCCGACTCGGTAGGTAGATTTTCGCCGAGTAGACTTGGACTCCGACTCTTCTCAGACTCGCTCGCTTGAGAAAAGGAGTCTCGCATCGAATAATAATCTCACTACTTTCCGTAATCGCACTATATACCCTTTTAAGCATATCTCACCCACAGACCCGTACGAGCATCTAATTCGCTAGCTCGTATGTAAAGTGGATGCTGATCAACCACGCGATCGACAAACATAGTGTTTATCGCGCTGAATCAAGTGGGCTGTAGCTGTGGCTTGTCCGTAAGCTGTGTCGTGTCGTGTCGTGTGCTTACTCTACCTACTTTTCATCCCGTCTTGGGCTGAAATTCTACATAAAGTACATACTACTCCATAGAAAACTCTACAGGAGATTTGAGAAGAGGTACGGACTGTTACTTTGCTGTAGATTAAAAGTTGCATGGAAGCGAGGTGGTTTGGGTTGAGGAAAATTGGCAGGTCAGGGGCTACACGTGGAGTAAAATTAATATCGATCGCGTTGGGTGCCGTGCGGGAGAGGCGCAACCGCTATGCGGCTTGTGGAAGATGAGGTTTGGCAGGGGAGGGGGAGCAGCGCAGCTGTGGTTTGAGATTTAGAGGTGTCGTCATCAATACAGCTGCTTAAATCTTATCTCACTCCTAGCAAGATCCTTGGATATACTTTCTATGTGTTACGAGGTATCATTGCAGACAATAATAAAGTGCGAGGATATCAAAGGTGAAGATGGAGATTGGTGATAGTGGACAGGAATCAGCTGAATCTACTTGTATACGTATAGTAAAAGATTTTTGAAATTAAGCCCCCCCTTTCCCCTTTGATAGAGGTACAGCCAGATTCTCCACCGCACCGCATAAGAATAGACGGAGCCTCTGGCCCATCAAACGCCGCGATAGTCGTCGTAAGCTATCGCCAATCAAACCCCTTACTATCCGACAAACCCATCAAAACTCCCAAACCTTCAAGCCGCAACAGGTCTAACAAGTCTTGGCAAAATGTCTAAGAAAAGAATCTTGCTGTGGTGATCTTCGATTGTGCATGCCAAGAGGCGCTGAGGGTCCTGATTTGATTAAAGGTGGAGTTTTGCCCTGTTAGGAGTCAGGACGGGATGAGGCGCTGGTCTACGAGGCATACGAAGTCCTTTTGCTTACCCTTCCGCTGTTCACTTTTACTCACCCTTTCTCACTTTTGTTTTTCCTTCTCTTCAATCTTCTTCGCTGTTTTTTTTTTTTTTGGAACTTGTCGTGGACGAACTAAGTTGTAGAAGCCGGACAACGCTCATACCCGGTTGAAAAAGGAGATTCGAGGGTGAGCTTGGAAAAAAAGCAAGGGGACAAAAGCCACGGCCAACGACGACTTTCATTTTATATATTTCAATTCGGACGGATAAGTTTTTTCGACAGGAGGGACGGTTTGCTTTTTATTCGATCATATCAGTACTTCCCAACCTACGACTGACGGATCGATCGTTCCGGATTTCCCGCCCAATTATCAGCTGTTGAAAATCGAGGCATTCTGGACACGAGAATATACTGGAGAGAATAAAAGGAAAATGGCTACTTTTCCGATCGAGGAGCCACAATGGAACAGTGCTCCGGCTTGGAAATTGCCAGGATGGGCGGAACCAATTGTGAGATTATTACCCCCAGAACTCGGCGACTTGCTAATAGTGGAATGAAAGATGGTTGCGAGCATCTTAGTCGGATCTATGATAATCACTAGGCGACATAACTTTCGAATCTTCGATCGGAGGAGACAATATAACCTTTTGGACGAAGACCCTGATTCTGAGTCTGCTCGGTCGTCGGATGATATTCTATCGAGGGACCACATGGTCGGAAACGATGGCGATGATTCCAGTATAGATTCCATGAGCACGATGAAGAACCCTCCGAAGAGGAGGAGATGCTGTGGAACGCATGTATACACGCCCAATACTTCTCGATTCGCGGATCACTACCACAGCCGGATCTTGCAGAAATTCCCGTTCCTGATCGAGATGTTCTATTGGATTATTACTTATGCCTTCTATCGATGCACGAGTCTTCTCTCGAATGCGGTGTTTTCGAAAACGGGGATTTGGGACGTTGCCCAGGATCATGGGCTAGCCGTTCTGGAGTTTGAGCAATTTTCCTGGTTGAGCTTTCTCTGGCCGGTGCATGAGCGCGATGTGCAGCAATGGTTTATGCATGGACATCAGACGTTCTTGACGGTACTGAACCGCTCGTACGCCCTGATTCATATTCCCGGAACTGTTGGGTATGTGTTTGCCGCCGATTCAGAGCTGAGACTGCTTGCTGACACTCGCCAGATTCATTGCATGGTACTACTATGCTGCCCCCTCCTTCAACACCTTCGCAGTTGTGCGAAGAACGATGACCCTCACGAACCTCCTCGCTTTCATAATCTTCATCTTCTACCCGTGCATGCCACCGCGACTCCTCCCCCCAGAATACGGGTTCCTCGACAGTGTTGGACGAAACAACGCACAGAGCGTCTGGATGAGCGGGAAATACGTGAATGCTTTGGCAGCTATGCCATCGATGCATTTTGGCTACGCTTTCATTATTGGCACCACATTTATATACCACTCTGGGGTCTTTCGGAGAACGCTTGAGACGGGAGAAACGCGCAGGTCCAAGCCGTGGGCCCTTTTCTATGTCTTGTTAGCCATTTGGTATCCGTGCTGGATCCTCACCACGATTGTGGCGACGGCGAACCACTATTATCTCGACGCCGTGATGGCGTTTTTCGTGGTCCTCGTCGCGTATCTAGGTAACAGGGTATTCTTGGGATTTTTGCCCTTGGAAGATCTTCTACTCTGGTGCTTGAGATTGAACAAACCAGTACCAACGACTGGCGATAAAATGCGAAGAAAGTCTGCATCGTAGGAAGTACGTGGATTTGCATTGATTTTGGAGTTTTGTTTCTGAGCGCTCGTTTTAAGCCTCTTGTAATCGTTTCGATACCACAGCATTTGTTTATAGGGGATTGCGAAGGAGTAGGTGTTCCGGAGAAGCAGAAGGTTGTAAGCTTTTAGAGAAGAAGCTGCATACATACTCCGTCCATACAATCAAAAGACATGTTTGTTTGTTTGTTTGTTTGTTTTATTCATAGTCCGATCCAGGCCAATGGCCTATGCGGCGTCTATTTAATGCTGACAGTGCCACCTGCAGCGTTGATTTTATGTTCTGCTGCCTCCCGTTGACTAATCAGATCGCGCCACGTACTTTTCAAAGTTATGTGGGTCGTGTCAGATGAAAAGAATTTTCACACATCTAATGAACCCCCGAAGACCCCAAGCCCAACTTAAAAACCCCATATTCAAATTATCATTGCGCATTCTCAAATCCCCCTATGCCCTCGTGATCCGGTCCCTTTGATATTCACAGCGTAGCTTAGCACATATAGTGCCCCAGCGAACCTGTTTGTCGTGTCAAGTATCAAGTGTCAATTGTCAAGATATGTTGCCTCCCTCGGGCAGCTCACTCCCGTTGTCCTTTGCATTTCAGTCCTGGCGCCTGTCGGGTTGCGAAGCAGATTTTTACGTCGCATTTGGGTTGCGGTCCGAGAAGATTTCGTGGAATTCTTCGAGTTTTGGGTTTGGAGGGTAGAAGCCGATACGTTCTGCTTGTTGTCTTGTGGTTGGTGATGCGTTTCTTGGTCCATACCATAGTGGAGGGTGGAAGAGCGGGATCTTCGGTCGTCCTAATTTTGTCGCAATGTTGTGTACAAATCCGATTTCCTCTATGAAATGCTATGGTTGTCTGAGGTTCCTTCTGCTGCCGAGGAGGTATGCTTCGTCTCTCATTCCCTGGAGGAAGTCCATCGCTGATGTCCATCCGGCCCTGTTTGCTCTTTGTGTGGCCCGAAATGCGAGGATGCCTTCGATTGTGTTGGCGGCCCACATGCCTGTGTGATTCGAGTGTATAATCCAGAAGAGGAAGTTCTTAATCTCGTTTGGCAGGTTTTGGAACTCGAGTGGGCCTTCCAGGTATCTTCCAAGTCTGTGGCTGAAGAGGTAGATGAAGTTTGGTGCGTCTGAGGGCTCGTATTAGGTAAGTATAACGACCCAAGTTGTTTGTTCGATGATTAGAACCCATGCCCACGTCCGGGGACCCCGATCGTTATCGCAAGTCACAATTGTCGGGTCGCTATAATCGAGTCTGCTATCAAGTTCAAACCATATCTTTGCCCTGCTCATTGTCGAGACCCATAGTCCGTCGTCCCTTGCCTGGGCTGTGACTTCTTCGTGTTGTTTGACCATGATCAAGCCTGGGCAGATCAGGAAAGCTCCTGTCCTGTATGCGTCTGGCCGGCGGCTGTCCCGGATGAACCCTTGTTTGTCCCAGCAGACCGTGTTCCTCACAATTCTCTTGAACTCTGTCGAGATCCTTGCGTGCCAGTTGTCCTCTTCGTCGTCGTCGTCTAGGTGTGGTCGGTCTAGAGAGTCGTAGTATAGCTGTGAAGGGAGGCCATCGATGTGTTGGATGAATTCGGTCCGCCATAACCGATGTGGGATATCTTGGTTGACAGGGATTTTTGCGGCAGGTACGTCTGAGGTCTCGACCCGTTGTGGTCGTGGTTGATTCATTTTGTTTGTTTGTTCTTTGTGGTTGTTGCAGGTGGAATCAAAAGACATAATACCTAAGTCAACAAGTTGCGAGAAAGATGGCAGTGACGTTGAAATATGGTATTTATCCTCAACGAAAGATCTTGTACTACTGCACTGCGTACAATAATAGCATGACTTTGCCATAGCCTGATTTGCTGCGTCGTGAGGGCCACCAGGGCGTGGTGCAATAATTTGACGGATGGGCTGTCGGTTAAAGCGGCACCCCTCAACTTTAGGTTTGGTACCTGAATTTCGGCGCAAGGCACCGCACCGCACCTCACTTCTTCGAGCTTCCCCAACCTCCCGAATTCAAGCTCCCCCACCACCTTCATTTTACCCCATCGCGCGCACAATCCCTCTCTGAAGCTGGAACACCTGTCTGTTATATGTTTTCCGTCTTTCGTTGATCCAATTGTCGCATCAATCCATTTTCAAGCCTGATTTTCACTGTTCGAACAAGCTTCGAATTAATAATTACAAACACCCTCCTACTGTAATTCCCCAACTCATCCTTCAACACCAACACTATGGCGGATACCGGAAACTTCGAAGGCACGCCAATTGACGAATCTGGCGACATTTCTATGACGGCTGATACACCAGTTGTCGAGATTGGGGGCGCTGCCCCAGCGGCAGAAGAAGAGGCCGCTGTTGATGACACCGCTCTCCCCTTCCAAGAGGAAGCCATGGACGATGCCCCCCCGCGCACTACCTACGTCGACTACCTGAAGAGCCCAGTCATTGGATTACTTGTAGGACAAGGCGATGAGCAGGCGCTCCTAACAGCTCATCAAGCCCTTCTTACCACAAGTCCATGGTTCAAGGAAGCGTGCGACAAGTTCAGCAGCGATCTTTCGGTTCGCATCTATCTCCAACCGGCCCGCTCTCAAATTTAGCTAACCACAGAAACAGGAGCGCAGAATCGACCTCGTAGACGAAGACCTCGACGCCGTCGGCTGCTTCCTCGAGTTCCTCTACACCGGCGACTACTTCCCACGCAAGATCCCCGGCTCCCGCGATCTCGAGCGCGACCCCACCACGCCCCTCGTCGACGAGACCGGCGACCAGCTCCTCAAGCACGCCCGCGTCTACACCCTCGGCGAGACGCTCTCGCTCCCCACCCTCAAGGCGCTCGCCTCGTCCAAGATCCACTGCGTCAACTCGACCGCCAAGGGCGAGATCGCATACGCGCGCTACGTGTACGCGCACACGCAGAAGGACGACACGGCGATCCGGGCGCCGGTTGCGAATTTCTGGGCTACGAGATCGCATACACTGCGCAGCGAGGCCGAGGACGAGTTCCGGAGCATGTGCTTGGAGTTCCCGCAGTTTGGTTACGATGTGCTGAGTATGTTACTCCACCTTGCCCCCTTTTTCTTCTTCCCGTCCGTGATCCGTGACATGTTACACGTACTAATTGTGCTGTGCTTAGCTCGTGTGCTGGACGACAAGCTGAAGCGGGAGAAGAACGAGAAGTTGCATCCTACGCCTGGCAGTTCGAGGAAGCGCGCGCGCGGCATCTAGGGTCTCGGTACAGGTGCACGCTGGGGACCGCGGGAGTCCGGAGTGATATTGAGTTACATTTATTTGCTTATACTGTGAAGTGTGTGTCATATCTATTGTACAACATGGGCTTTCCTTGCAAAAATAAAAATACGGTTCGAATTTTCATTGCAGCGGTACTTAATCAGAGATGCTACATGGCGCTCTTCGTACGCTTGTATCAAGGGGAAGAGACAAGCCGGAAATCAACACGGTATATCGTCAACGTCTGTACAAATAGATTTAGCATTTACTGTGCACATGATGGAACAACGTTACAATCTACTTTCCCACGTATCACAAGAGCAAGCAAGAGCCATACATACATATGACAGGTTTAGTGTCAAAGTTTTATCATTCATGAATTCGTAAAAAGCCCAATGCTACCTCCATCCAGTTTGCTTGCTTATCTGCTTGCCTGCTTCCCTTCCTCACAATTTCACCCTCCCATCCATCCTATCCTAACCTGCAAATCAACTGTTACGATTCGCCACGCCACTCCGCGCCACTCCACGAAGGAAGCCGGAAAAAAAGAAATTCAACATGGACATGTAGAAAGCAAAGAGATCCTCCGCATCCAATTCCACTTCCACTTGCACTTCCGTCGCCTACGCCTCCGGGTAAGGTAAGGTATCATGAACGTTCGCTTTTCGTATCCTCTCTTCTCTAGCAACTCTGAATTATCAATGAATGAAAGTATTGTCTGTCATGATGGAAGGTAGATGGCGCGCCTGCTGGAAACTTTTCTCCGCCCGATGTCTTTTTTTGTTCTTTCTTCCGTTTTTGTTTTGTTTTGCGTAGGGGAGAGAGAGAATGCAATGTAATGTGGTGATTCAGCGTTGTGGGAAATGATCATACTGCACACGTGGCGGCTCTTGTCCGTGCTGCTCAGCACTCATCGGTCTCTGCTCAGCACCCATGCCATTCTGAAGCTGCTGCTGTTGTTGTTGATGTTGTTCATGCAACGGATTCGGTAACGGGACGCCCTCATGCGGACCTCTCATCATATTCATCGCACTCCCTCCATTCCCCACGCTCCCACTCCCTCCACCGACCATGGCACCAGGAAACCTACCCGAATGCCCACTGTTGACCGGATGGTACAGCAAGCTCCCGATGTTGTGGACGAAGAGCGGGTACAGCAGCTCGGTGATCTTCTCTTTGTTGGCGAACTCGAGGGCGCGCTCAAAAGGGATCCAGACGCCTTTGAGGTGCATGGGACCGATTTTCACGACGTGTTTTTGTTTTTCGGCTTTGAGGATGCCGTCGCGGCGGCCGCGGGTCATACCGGCTACGTTGAGGAGCTTGGTGCCGTTTATCATGTGGTTGTCTAGAGTGAGGTTCGGTTAGTGGGATGAGTTGGAATGGGATGGAGGGACGAGGTGAGGGGTAGGTAAGGTAATATTGAATGTGGGGAAAACGACGTGACATACCTTCTCGGCGCGCAACACAAGTTCCTTTGACATCAACCTGGAAGCACAATGTTCCTTCATCCTCCCACAGCGTGGCCGTGACCTTGGGCTTCATGCCTGGAGGCGCAGTCTGGCCGGTCGTATCCATGCTCATCTGCTCTCGGGGAGGCATTGGAGCGTATTGATGGTTTGGGGGAGGCAGGCCATTTGCGGACATGGATGGAAGGGGCAGGCCATGACCGGTATTGTATTGCTGATTTGGGTGCTGGTTCTCGTGCTGCTGCTGGTGCTGCTGGGGAGGAAACTTCAATTGAATGTCGTAGGAGTACTGCGGATATTGATTGGAGGTCTGAGCTTCGTGTGGCGCCTCGGAGCCTGGTGGAGGTGGGTAGTGGTGTTGCATGCCACCGGGTGGTCCAGGCTGGATCGGGGGCGATTGGGGACCGGACATTTGCGATGGATGGTACATGTCTGCGGTGGAGGTTGAGAAAGATGTGTGCGGGTGTGGTCGAGGGAGTATTGGCTGGGTGGTGGTGTAG
>QGML01000566.1:0-15865 GCA_007825375.1 Lachnellula willkommii | reverse complement strand
GTCTTGAACCTCGCGTACGCCGGCCGGATAAGCAAGCGCACGGCATCGAAATGCCCAGCTAGACTCGCGACGCACAGCGCGCTGCCACTGCTGTGGTAAGACGCCGCCCCGTCGCTTCTCCACGTCAAATACCCACCCCGCTGACGCAAGCTATCCTGCCGCTCCAAGACATGCGCGCCGTGGTCCAGGAGAAGCTGCAGGATCGCAACATGGCCGTACCGTGCCGCGAGTTGCAACGGGCGGCCGAAATACGGACTTTCGTAGTTAACGATCACGGTACCGGCTGCGAGCAGATCCCGCACTATGGCTGTGTTGCCAGTGACGATCGCGGCGCTGAGGATACACTGTTTGCTGGTGTCGCGGGACTTGGAGCGCCATGCGCGAGAGCTGTAGCCTTTGTACTGCCGTTCCTTGGCCCTCTCCTCGATTGTCCATGCTAGATCCAAATGCTCTAGGCCGCATGACCGCCAGTAAAAGTAGTCAGCGGCCGCTTCGCAGATATTCTGTATATCGTTCTCCGTGGGAGATGGAAGCGCCTGTATCGCCTCTCGGATGGGCGAGAAGAGCGTGTTGTTTGGCTCGGCCTTCATCTGGGCGCGTATCAGGCGGCCCATGAAGGGAGGGCTGATCTTGTAATCTGATGCAACTCCCTCGTACAGCCAGGTTTGAAATGGCCCGTCCTGGTCGTGGACATAGCTGTGGCAGAGAGAATGGAGGATGGCGGAGTCGAAGGCTTCTGTTTAAAGTCAGCCATCTGTTTTCTTACTCCGTACACTGTCCAGAGACAGGAGGAAACGGATCATCTGACTATGGAGTTGCATTTTTTCTCTGGGGATCACAGAAGGGCTGCACTCACTATTAACAACTCGCAAGCGCAATAGCTTCTGCGGGCCTACTACTGCGAGTAAAGCTGTGACGATCTCATCAAAGAGCTCCACGGGGAGTCTTTGCATATTCGTAGCAAGAGGTATACCCCGTTCTCTGAAATCGAATCCTGTAAATTGGCTCAAATGGCATTCAAACCACTGCACTATACTCCGTAGTCAGTTTTGATTCTCGATACTATATTCCCCGGTCCATTTAAACCTTTACATACCTGTTGGTTGGAATGGCAGCTGGTGGTGGTGTTTTTAAAAACGCTGGCGTGGGAAAGATTAGCTAATGTACCGTACTGTACTGTACCCAGATAATATGTATATGAAATTATTAAGTGAAGAAGACGATGAGATGAAGAGAAGGATGGGTAAATTTGGAATTATTATCTCGGGAGGGTTAAGATACAATAGTGGGACACTAGTCCGTCTGGTGCGTTGAGAAAACTGCTTATTCATCACCGCACCGCATATAGGAGTCTTTACTGTCGCTCAGGACAATTCACTCTTTTTTATATAATATTACACCTACTCTATAACCAATCACTTGTGCTAGCACTGCCCTATAATATATCACTTGCTGTAACTCATTTATTCTCGAGAGCGTCCACGGACCGCGCTCTTCCTGCTGTGCTATCTAGACTAAGACTATTTTCTATTAAGATTTAACACTTGTCCCTTTACACTATTTCAAATTATAAAGAAGACTATTAAATTAATGGCAACCGAATCAGAGGTCAAGAAAACGGAGCGTTGCCCGGGTTGTAGCAAGCTTCCTTTGTATAGCATTACTTTCAGGATTAAGATGCCTGTAATTGAATTTCACCTCGATGATACTATAATCATACAACATGAATCCCGACATTTACAAGCGGTTTTCTACTCAATGTGCTCACTGCTCTATGTTCTGCAGCCAGATCTCCCCCGAAAGTTTGGTTAGGGAAAGAGGAACTCTCAGCTCCTTCTAACTACGGATCGAAGATACCAACTTCCTATTGTTTTGATAGAAACCGCTTGAGATTTTCGCAGAGTAAATAGTGCTATTGGTAAGAAAATACTATATCTGAAAATAAAAAACCCGTCTAATGTTTAATATCTGACTAAGTATAGCAAGGTTGCAGCGGCTAACCAACCTTCGAGCTGTGCTACAGATCCTCTCAGTCCTCCTATGGTAGCCTATCTACAAGAATGGTTTAAGGCCTGCGATAGCAAATACATCAGATGTCACGAAGAGGAGGTGCTTCACTTGCCTAGCAGAGTGATTGACGTCGAGGGTTTATCATCGTACCAAATGTCAAGCTGGTTGAGACAAGTGATGGCGAGAGAGCTGCATACATTGCTCTACGCCATTGCTGGGGACAACAGACCCCATCTATTACTACGAAGGACAATCTAGAGGAGATGAAGAGAGGATTACTGATTGAAAAAGCCCCTGTGACGTTTCAACACGCTGTTGCAATTTCCCGTGCCCTTGGAATTCGTTACTTGTGGATCGACTCCCTGTGCATCATACAAGGTGACTCGGAAGATTGGCAGGATAGAGTCATCGCGTATGGGGACAATCTATCGGGATTGATATGGCTTGGGTCCATCTCGAAGCCTCGATGACTTCTATCGATGCGATTAACGAAGATACGTTTCATATTGCGGGCGCGGATAGCTCAGATGTAGCTAGATTGAGCTTTGGTTTCGAAGGGAAGAATAAAGATGGCCTATAGACTCTCTTTCTGTTGCGCCGCGACCAGCCTGTCTCTTATGGCAGCGGCGATGGAATCCGGAAAGCTATACTCTGGTCTTGTCGCACGTGCTGCTCCGTGTTTGTTAGAGAGATGTAGGATGTTTGGCTTGGAAAGTGATGTCCCGATTTATGAACGGGTCGGATTGTTTCGGATTTCGACATTAAAATAAAGGGAATACACGTCCTGGGGGGAGAGTGCTGCTATACTAATCGTCCTGGTTTATGGCAATTTTGATAGGCATGGGCAGCTATTTATTAGGGATGCTTGTTGATTTGGTTATATATCTGTGCACCTGCTTATGCCTCACTTGGATAGATTTTGCCAGAGTGCTCTCTCTAGAAGCTCTAAGACAGACCATAGTAGCGAGGAACAAAGGGTACCTATAGCGGTAAAGATAAAGGATAGTAATTATAATTTGTACCCAGCTTTCTAATTTAGGGTGGATATGGAGTCAGCAGATGAAATCCAGATACTTTATATATATATTCCAGTGTATATATAATAAGTGAAACTAAGCCGGTTACGTCTAGGAATTTCTAGCTTGAACGAGGTAGAGTTATGAAATTTTTATATCTCAGGGGTTTAAGTAATTAATCTGTTAACAGGCAAGTCATAGAGAAAGTAGATCTAGTAGTAGTTAGAAGCTTATTAAAACCAAAGCTGTTTATTACATTAAAATTCTGCTTTAAATGAATAGACTCGAGATAATCCCTTCAGCTTCTTAAACTTTACAATTTATAAGGAAAAAGTCTACCCTAAGTGTCATATGGCGCCGCCGTCCAAAAGTTACAGTGCGCCGCCCTCGCCGCAGGATCCCTTATCTGCCCCTTAAAATTCGTCACTCCTATATTCGTGACTGTAAAGTTCTCCCCATATGGCAATATCCCCTCTTCTATTAGTCCCGCTCCGCCGGCAGCCACAAACGTCCCAATAATCTCCTGGAAAGCCGTCGCGATAGGCGCTTGCACAGTGAGTCCTTCATCCGAAGTAGAAGTATCACCGTTAAAGAAGGTATAGGCGATGTCTTCGCCGTGGATGGCAGGAGGGACAGAGAAGTAGTACCCAAAACTGCCAGGGATAGAAGCGAGCAAATGCGCATTGCAGCCGACAAGGTAGTCCGAGATAGCTTGCGCTGTTCTCCCATATGTAGTATTGTATGGCTGGCCGTTATAGGCTTCAGGATAAAGGTCTTCCGTCACGTAAGTGATAGATTGGTTAGACATTGTGGGGAAGAGGAGCTTGAACTCCGTATACCATTCCGCATTTCCCTGCAGGTAGGGGGGAGCGAACAACAAGCCTTCATCGGCGTTGTGTCCTACCATAACAGTGATATCTTGGTGATACAAGCCCGCTGCCAAACGTCGGAGAGGTATGTCAGGGACGTAAGAATTGTCGACAACGGGACCGAATGTAAAGGTGCCGTATGGGGAAGTGCCAACAGCGACAGCGTTTACAGCATAGAGGGTATTGAAAGGCAGCGCGCGGAGATCAGATGCAGAGGAAACGTTCTTCCCTGTCAATGTAGAGGCGACTTTGAGGATGGAGTCGAACATGGGTTTGCCTTGAGAGGGAAGGAATGGTATGAACGCTGGGGATTGAGGGATCGCGCGTTGGAAGCGTTGAGTGTAATTAGGTGGTGAGGCGATGTGGTGCATGATGCTTCCTGCACCAGCGCTCTCTCCCATCACAGTTACGCGATTAGGGTCTCCTCCAAATTTGTAGATGTTGTTGTGAACCCATTCAAGAGCCAGACGTTGGTCAAGCAGGCCAGCGTTGGCGGTAATGTCGTTGTTGCCGGTGAGCCAGCCAAATACGCCAAGTCGGTAATTCAACTCCACAAAGATGACTCCGTCGTCGGCGCCATCTTGGGTGCTGCGAGCAATCAATGAAGCTGGACTTCCAAACAAGGATTTCGAGCCCGCGGTGTAGCCACCTCCATATATCCAAACCAGCACTGGTGCACCGCTCCCGTACGTATGGTTTTGAGCCAAATCGAAGACTTTTGTAGGTGTAAAAACATCCAAGAACAAACAGTCCTCAATTTCGCCCGGTCCTGGGGTTGGAATCGTCTGATTTCCAGAGGTTGTGTTCCAAGGCTTGTTAGTATAGGCAGTGAGATTTCCACCGGAGAGATATGCCCCCAGGAATTCCGCCGCTTCTAGTTCCCATGCCGGGGTAGCCTGAGGGCACGTTCGGATAGCTTCCGTACCATCTGTAATCACTTTACTGTGTTGTTCACTTGCAGCGACAGGAGGATTAAAACGTAAGGTGCCAACTGGTGGTTGTCCAAAGCGGATATTTGTGAAATTATAGTATGGCACTGAGCTGGTCGACTGTAAACGTTAGGGGGAAAGATTAAATGTGAGGTATTGGAAGGCATACATTGACATTTGCGGCTCGGTGGAGTTCATAGCCTAAGTCAACAACTGGTAGAGTAGAGTTCGTTCTCGATTGCAGCACGGCGGTAACAACAGAAAAATATGCTGCAATAGCAGCGATGTAAAACATGATGTTGCGGAGTAATTAAGGGCAGGAGAAAGAAACACACGAGAGGGTAGACCTTAAATAATACATTTCTGTTCTGTTACTTCCATTTACTAACACAGTTGTAGTTAATAAACACAGCCGGGATCTACATGGTCAACTACCTTACTCGGACTCTCGGACTCGTGCTCGTACTCGGTAGAAGATCGTGCCGTGCGCTAAATAATTGCCGGTCATCTCAACCCGCGCCGTATACATCTGGGTTACTCGGGCCAACTAGCCAACTTACGGAGAGACTTTCCGGCCAAGCTTTCTGGATTCAAGGTTTTACCGTACTTAGCCGGAAGTGAGGGGTATTAAAGATGCGGAGTTATAGTAATCGTCATTGCCAGCACCAGCGGTAACATAACTTCTCTCTGCGCGACCCAAATTTGGCCCTACTTTACTAGGGGTGCCAGCTTGAAAACTTGTAGGAAAGATGCTAGGAGAAATGGAAGGATCTAATTAGACTAAAAATAAAGCAGTACAACGGGGGAGCAAATCTAATTAGCTTACGGAGTACAAATAAAGCTGTGGTAGGAGCGCTTCTAACGTTTTCTTAGTCATCTCTCCCTATAGGCTCAATGGTACTGTTTTATTATACCTAACTATAAATACCCTCTCGGCCCCTCCCCTATCCTAGAGTGTGCTAGCACCTTTCCCCGGGGCCTTCTTCTACTCCGTGCGGCGGAAAAGTAATTTGATTCCTATTTTGGGTTTATTCCGTAAATGATCGGTTTTGAACAGTGCACACCCTGTTTGACCAATCAGATGGCTAGGACTAGTATTAGACATAGCAGATCACTTGATTATCATCGTAAATCCTCACTGTAGAAAAACTGGGGCTCAAATATTACTTTTCGGCCGCACGGAGTACTCTACTTGGATAATATTATTTTATTTTCGCTTAGATAACCTGTCTCTCAGGGGGAGAAAAAGGTGGCGGAATGATTTTGCGGTATTTATTAGTATACGGTCCGTATACGAATCCGACCGCCACCTTTTACCGGGTTTTTCTAAATCAACTTGAAAAATGTCTAGACTAACTTGAGCTAGCCAAATCGGGAGCGCATTACGTAGGCGTGTAAGCACAGATAGACCCACTCGCCAAGTACTTCTCCTGTTACCTAAATTAAGAGGCACCTGAAGTACCTAGCGAGATAGCCTATATAATAACTAACGTAATACTCCTAATAATTATATGCTAAAACCTATTATAATAATTGCATTTTAAATAAATTTGCGTATTAATTCTAAGTACTTGAAAATATTAATTTATACCTTTATAGTCATGTGATTTAGCGCAAACCTTAAATTCAGGTAGGTATATAGTTACGCGACGCGTCCTCTAAGAGTGACCTTATTTCGCTTACTATTTAGGTGAGACTGTAAGTCACTTCGGAGGTCACTTATGCATTTTGCATGTAACATTTTTTTATATTTAATTCACCCGATTTTATGCGTATAGGCCGGCACACCGGGTACCTTAGGTGCCTCCTAATTTGGTGTCGGGAGAGGTACTTGGCGTGTGGGCCTATACGTGCTTTGACCCTGCTTAGCGTGCTACGTAATACTTCCTGATTTGGCTAGCTCAAGTTGGTCTAGACATTTTTCAAGTTGATTTAGAAAAACCCCTTTTACCCCCCCTGAGAGCCTGTCCTCTTGTTATCCATTCCCTGCGGGGACATGGGTAATCCTGGAATTATTATGAAGTGATGGTTGGGCCTGCCGTCTGTCCAGCTCTATGCTTCAGCTTCTCTTTTCATCAAGACCACAATATAGCTCTCCTTTCACCGGTGGCGATACATCAAAACTAGTAAAACAATAATGCCCAACCTCGGCATTTCTGTCCGCATTGACGACTCCCCATTTCAACAACGACTCTGCGGCATTTTTGTCGTCACTTGGTCCATGACATGCGGCTGCAATTGCAGCGCTGCAACTTCCTACAAGGGGAATACCGGAGGAATACGTCCTGAACCCATTTAATATCGCTCCGGTAATTGCTACTCCTCCGGTGATGATGGCGAAGAAGATCGAAATACAGGAATAGCCGGTTGCTGTAAGGCTGCGATCGGGGTCAAGCTCCCCAGTAGACTTGAATACGTCTAGGCGTACTAAGAATAAAGATTCTGACACAAGCCAGTGAAGGAGGCTAGACATTATCAATAACGGCTGTCATTTGAGTTGAAGTAAGTCCAGGGTTTTACAAAAATATTTGTCTTGGTAGAGTGACTTACAACGGAGTGAGAGTAGGGCAATTCAAGGAACCATGTGGATCTTTGCTTTCCCTTTGGCGATGTGACCCTTAACGATCTTCGTTTCTTCGAAAATAGACTCCATTCATAAGATGCCAAAAGACAGGTGAGTAAGCTATTATAGTTGAGGTACAAGAATGACAGTAGAATTTGAGGAAGATTAGCCGTAAGTACCGAACCCATGAGGCTTGTAGGAGCAGTCTTCCCATGAATGACGGAACTATAGTTGAAAGTTCCAACGCCTAGTTTGTATAGGCTTCTAAGATCATATATTCCAAGACTGACTTGGCCCGATCGGAAAAGAACACTTCCGAGTATGAGAAAGTAGAAACATCTAGAAGGCTTAGTAAAAAGTAGTTGTTCACACAAGGATCTTACAATGCGGTACATATGATCCATCTCCTCGCACTTGCAGCTCCAAACCAGAAGTGACGCCTAGGGTGCCATCTTTTGAGACGTTCACCATGTTGCTTGATATCTTTCGCTGGATGCCACTCTCTGTTTTCGATATCCGATTTGCTGCTGATACAAAGGCCTGCCGTCTTTGGATCGGGATTATCCAGGAATGATGCAACTGCATCACTAATTGTCACAAGTGTGACCTCGTCCAGCCGCCAGCATGTGAAGAACATAACAGCTGCTCTCATCATGCCTGCCAGGATGACAGGAATCATGATCCGTAAGCTAAAGCTGAGTCTGCACCGCTCAACAGCAGGTTCCACTAAACATTGAGTAATAGGGTAGCCGAGAATTGTCCATGGCCACCCAGACTCATCATAACCGTGAGTAGCCTTTTCCAAGCTGCAGTCGCTAGACCCGTTGCAAATCCAATCCCAAGGAGCTTCTTTGAGTGGATCTCCGCCCTCTCCTGATGTGTTGACTATTGTATCTTTGGTCACAGAATTATCTGTAGTGAGTAGCAGAAGACTGCGGACTTCGGTTACAAAGGGTTTTGCATATAGCATCCTACAGGCCTGAGGTGAGTATGGAACTAGCGCCACTGGGTCTGAGGTTGTTGCCATTGAGTGAAGGGTCCAAAGGGTATCCATATTTTCGACGCTACTGAACGTACTACTGCCGCCGGATAGTTCGAAGGCTGGATCTAAGAAGGATTTTGAAACAACGTAGTATGTATACTCGTTTGTTGTCAAAGAAGTGAATACTACCGAATTATATCTACCAGAACAAAAAGTAAGTGATTGATTATTGGTACAAGCATCGATCTAGGTAGAGAAATACTCACACTAAATGGAGGGGAACTGAAGTGATGACTATGATCGCCCATATGGCTATCCGACTCTTACTGATAGCCCGCAGGTTTCGAACACTTGGTATCCCAATATCAAGCCATGTGAAGCGCTTATGCGCAGCATCCACTTCTTTCCGGGTGGGACTACTGATAATTTGCATAGTGTCTGACTTGAATTAGCTAGCGCTCAAAATTTATTGCATAGGAATTATACAATTACTAGCGCTCAGCAGTAATGAGCTCACAACATTAATCCAAAAATGGATCCACCTGGCCATCGTGGAGACTTCATTGCAGCTTCCGGTGTATAAGTCTGCAAGACCATCCTGCAGTTCATGAGTTGAAAGTACCCATAATGTGAAGATGAGGTCCATAAGACATATACAAGCTGCACCTGAAGCACAAATCAAGATTCCCGCTCTCCAGCCAGTAGCTTGCCTCCAACGCCGAGCAATCAGCTTTGAAAGCTTTGGACGAGAGGCCAAGGTTGCCTTGTTTTGAGTAACAGGATTATCTGGGTTCTTAGGAATATATAGAGCATCGTATTGCTGTTGAGTTCTACGGTAATGTCAGGACTGGTGAGGTTAACCTTGGAAGTCATCAGAGACCTACTCATCAATGGTTCCGGCATCAATAGGCGTCAATTGGGTGTTGTGAAAGCTATTCCTTGGCGGAGCATGGTCTCGATTGCCTTGGCCTAGACCTCCATCCATATTGCAAGAGATATGCTCTGACTGTTCATTTCCTGTCGCAGTCACAGATGTGAGCTGCAGCCTTGCCATGTCGTGACAAAAACAGTGTTTCGAGGAGTAATAATTCAAATTTGTTTAATGAATGAAAATTGAACAAAGACGGAAGGTTCAACGTTCTTCGAGAAGTGGAGATCAATCATATATCTATGGTCTTGGGGAAATGAACCATTCAGTGCGAGGGGAATCCTGATCTGTCTCAGTTGAGTCGACCAGGATGAGGAATCCTTCACTGGACATTGGGGTCTAAAGTGTACGGTACTATTCTTGACTATGGTTGAGCAGCAATGGGGTGCACCGTTAAATCCCCTTGAAGATCGATTTCGTCGAGTAATATATTTTGGCGCCAGGATCGGCCCGTATTACTGTACGATGCATGCAGGTCCTTCCCCTAATTCTTCCCTCGTCAGGCGAAACGAGCACTTCACACTGGTACATTCTTTTGGTGTGTTGCACAAAAATCCTGAAAATCTTTCAAGGCACTGAAGAAAACCAAGAATCTACGTGTCACAGCCCGCCCGCACAGCCGCCTTAATAGCCTTCAGGGGGGAATACCTAATAAAAGCGGCGCTAGCAAGTTCAGCTAGTTAATTAACTAGCTAAGAAAATATAAATAGTTGGTTCGGGGTTCTCAGGAATAGTGAGAATCATAGTTCTGGTTTAGCCAGTTAGCTGGTTTCGTTCAGTTCTTGAACCAACCACCGAGAGCGTTGGGACGAGTAGTGGGCCTTGACAGCCAAGCAACTGTACATCCGAAAACCTTCATTACCCCCATTCTTCTACAGGAACAGAACAGCCATGGGTTCTCTAACCTTGCCGGATTCGCAATCATCGGATCTTTGCCTCAGCCACCCCACAGCTCTTGAACGCGTCACAATATGGAACAACACCTCAGCTTCGTGGAAAGATTCGCTCACCGTTCCGCTCTACCTCAAAGAGTCACTTTTCCTGACAACCGTCCCACTAGCAAAGGATGGCGGTATGACCACCTGGGTGTTGGTTGACAAGAACCTCCCCCCTGACCAACGGACGATTCTCTGCTCATGCGAAAGTTTTCGCAAGAGTTCATTGACGAGCACTTCGGATGGCACAGTCAGCGATGCCATCGTCCATGGTATTGCGAGTGTCTTCTGCCCTCCCGAGCTTAGAGCGCGTGGTTATGCAGCACGCATGATGAGGGAATTAGCCAAAGTCCTACATGGTTGGCAAGCAGAACATGCAAGATGCGTGGGCAGCATCCTGTACTCAGACATCGGCAAGACCTACTATAGCAAGTTAGGATGGCACCCGAATGTCACCAACTTTCACGTCGTCTTCCAGCCCTCGAGGAAGCCTGATCAGTCGCTAGCAGAAGCTCACGCTATTGCAGCAGATAGCCTTGCGGAACTCTGTATTAGAGATGAGGCTATGATCCGACGAGCTATGGCAACTCCAGCAGAAGGAATCAGTCTGCGCATGACAATCGTACCAGATCTTGATCATATGCTTTGGCATATATCCAAGGAGGAGTTTGCCTGTGACTGGCTTTTTGGAAAAGTTCCGCGGGCTGTGGGAGCAATTGCAGGGCCGCCAGGAAGTCAGGTATGGGTAATCTGGACCCACCGTTACTACGAACACCCAGAAGCAAACTCGGCAGATAACACGCTTTACATTGTACGACTTGTTATTGAAAATCACAATATTGAGAAGAACTTTTCGTCTGAGGCTGACGAGAAAGTTCCATCAGCTAAGCACGACGAACAAGTAGGCTACTTGAAAGCCGTCATACAGGCTGCTCAAGCTGAGGCGGCGGAATGGAGGCTTGATCAGGTAAAGCTGTGGGATCCTATACCGGCAGTTCAAGAAATGATAGCTCAAAGCGGAATTGACCATTCAGTCGTGGAGAGAGAAGAAGATAGTATAGCCAGTGGTTTATGGTATAATGAAAATGGCGAGACTGGCGTAGCGCCTCTTTGGTTAAACAATGAGCATTTTGCGTGGTGTTAAGAACCAAATTTCAAATATTGCCTCAATCATATCAGTCAATAGATTTTTCATTGAGCTTGTGGAGGTTGCTATGTCGATAACTTACGACAAATTGAATTAAGTAGCGTCAGTTAGTTGCTAACTTGCGGTAGATTTACCAAGTTACGCAAGCTGCCCCATTTGCCGTTGACGCCGAGAGAGGAATAAGCTGTAGAAGCCAAGTGAGATGGACGTGGGCGCGAAGATCAGCTCGTATTCTCAAGGATGAAACTACATGCCAATTTGGCAACAGCTTCGTTGTATCACAATATGAAATGACGACAATCGAGCAGCTATGCAATGTTAGTTATAGAGATGCTCCAAATGTTGATTGCCTACCCAAAGAATGGATGCCCTGGTTCTGTCAAGTTTTTCGGCGTTGCCATTGCCCAAAGAATACATTTAAATCTATTCATTTGCTGATCATCAATCAACAGCCTCTAGACCTACTAATTTTCCTCGTGATCATCCAAAGGCCAGTTCTCAAGAAACTCTTTCTTCGATGCAGCATCAAGTGTAGCAACAGCTTCTGCCTTTACAGATTCATTCTCCCCAAGAGCATCTTCATATCTTTCATTTGAAGTCCACCCATCTGCACTGACCCCAATCCGATCACAGACTTTCTCCATTTGCACATCAATGTGATATTGCTCGGCCTCCAAGGACAGGCACTTTTCTACTTCCTCGTCCGAAAAGTCTATCGGGCATGCGGGGGGACTGTTCCCCTTGTTGGCAGTAAGCACCGACCAGTTCTGGACGGCACGGATTAACTCTGCTTTGAGAGTTATATTATCACCCTCCCATGGTGCGCTCGCATATTGCTGAAGCTTTTGCTTTGGCATGGTCGATTCCGGTTTCAGAGCGTCGTAATGAGACTTGTTATGTTTGGCCGTCGCAACAAAGTAATAGTAATGAAGCTGCCTCTTGCGGTATTGCTCCAAAGCCGCTGCTTGCTCTGCCGCGCTCATGCTGTCAAAGGATTCAGGAAGAAAGGGTTTCTTGAGGCTGCGCGACACCTCGTCTCCAAAATTCTGAAAAGATCCTGGAATGCCGGCTTGAAGGACGAGTGGCAAGACAGATGAGTGCTGCCAGTCTATTACACCTGTGATAGTGAAATCATCAGACACGAAAAGGTTATGGGGGTTGAGATCTGGGTGGCGAAGGGTCTGGCGTGACAGGAAATCGTCGCGTGGAACCAGATGAGGAGCGATCTGCAAATATTTTTCAACGCTTGCTATGTGATCTGCTGGGGAAACCTTTTGGTAGTTATACAGGTCTCTGTGTGCAACTGTATGAGGGAGACGTGGACGAGCATGGCTTTTGAGCCATGCTATTTCCTTCACCGCACCAGCAGTAAAGGCCTCGCCTGGTTCTGTGACTGCTCATTGTGTTAGCTATACTGGATCGAAGGGCGAAACTCCAGGGTAGTCGTAATTACATGGACCACGGGAAACTGGCAACTGTCCCCGACCATCATACCACCATTTCTGTGCAACGTCGGGTCCAATGCAAAGTTGTGCGGCTTCTGAATCGACACCTGGGATATCCACACTCTTGGTGTCGACTTCGAGATCGCGTTTGTGGTATATACTTCCATACGCAGGTAAAGATATCGAGAAGAGTACGGACTCCAATTTCCCCACCTGTGAGAGCACTTTCAATCGCTCTTTTTCCGAAAGTTCGTACCAGATATCCCCCAGATCTCTACCAGCGACCTTCTCCATAATAACATACTCGGAGCCAACTGCATTGTTGCTGGTAGCTGAATAACCCAGGATCTTCGGGGCCGGTACTCCATACGATCTGACGAGATTGATAGTAGCTACTTCACTGGCGACAGTGAAATGTTTTGGATATGTTGACGGGTATGGCAGTCTTGCAATCACCGGGATGCCATCGATAGTCATCTCAAAGGCTCTGTTGAAACCCCCTTCGGCGAGCTTAGAGAAGCTATGGACCTTTGTTGAATCTTTGTGGACGGCAGCTGCAGCAGCTTTCTTGAGCTCAGTGACATCGAAGTTTAAGACTTGCTCTTTGAGGCGTAGAGATTCGTTGTATCTATGAGAACAGCCATTAGCATCGCATATAGCAATATTCTTTGGGGGCTTACATCCATCTACCAGAGGTATAGTGGAAGAGATCTGAGGTGGCGTCCATATTGGGCAACTTTTGGTGTACAAACACGGTCCCAAGACTCCTAAGGGTGCGAGAAGTCGGCAATACACATGGCTGAAAGGCCTTGCGCAAGGCGCAGGAACGATTCATGAAGCAATATCACACGTTCTGATAGAAGGATACATTTTGGGACGGAAGCTTACACGCAGAAGCGGCGCGTTCGCGTGTTGAAACTTTGGGCGGTAAAATTAAATCCCGTTCCGACGTCGGGGTCGGGCCAAATAAGATGCTTTGCAGTTACTCGTATGCCGAGACGCTAACCAAAAAGGATAGTTACAGCTGGCCAGTCGAGCCAGTTTGGCTAAACAGGATATAAAATGCACAGTTGCAAGGCAAAGGAATACGGGATTGGAGTGGTATAAGTGCGCCTATGCACCGCAAGACTGGAAATGGGTTGGGGTGAAGAAGCTAAACATGTCTGGGCCATAAATTGCTAATAGCAAATGAAATGAAAACTCTAGTTGAGCAAACACTTTCAGTATCAGATATCCATTTTCAGTGTTTTCCTGAGATACACTGGGATCTCATATACTCGTTCTAATGGCATCCATCCTCCCCCAATCAACTCCTCCGCACTTATACTGGAAGGTCCCTCCAACTTTTTTTTTTCAACCCCAGCGCTTTATCCTCAATTCTCTCAACCCACTCCTCCGCCCACGTCCCACTCAACTTTCCTCCAATTCCAATTTGAATACTTTTGTAACCCAAGACCTCCTGATTCGGTCCTCGCTCAGGATCCCACTGTACTCTCACAGGCCGCGCCTTCTCCTCCTCGCTCAAAGCCGCACCATAACAGGCAACCGCTTGCGAGAGTGAATTGTGGAATTCTCGTGCGTCATCTTGAGCGCGACAATATGAGATTGTCTCGCGTCTTTGGCGGAGTAGCCGGAGCGGTACATCATCCAGCACCAGCCTGGCTTGATCCAGGTCATTCTCGAGAATGAGAAATCGGGGAGGGATGCAGTTTTTGGGAAGCAACAGCTGCTTCTGCAATTGAGGCCGAATAAGCTTGGTAGACCGTGATTGTGCGGTACGATGTCATCGTATGAGGCGCGTATTTGCTGATAGGGAAGTGTTGATGTTTCTGCCATTGATATGTGTTGGTCCTGCCACCGTCCTGGTGGTGAAAATTTCTTTTCGGATGCAATTTGTAATTGATACAACGATGAACAACAAAATACGAGGCAGAGTATTGAGTGATATGAAAGCTAATATAGTCATTTTGATAGACTAGGAGTTTTGAAAAGATTGGGTCACTTGCCGAAATAGAGGCTTGGTACGAGTATGAACTTAGCCTCAGCCAAAGATTTCCAACGCCGACTGACTTTGGCACCGATTAAGTAGAACGCAGCTTTAAAGAACCACCTCATGATATAGGATAACAATCAAATAGTACATGGATCCCGCTAGATTCATTCATCACTGATGATGGGATAATATATACCTCCTCCTCCGAGACGGTTATCTCGTGGTTGATCTCCACGCAAAAAGCCCCCTTCATTCGGAATGTGGGAACAGGAACTGCGAGCAGCAAGGCTGCCACTATTAACCGTGTTTATAACATTGTGAGGACCTGGCGTGTAATTCTCGTTGGTCCAGGGTTGCAACTCGAGGGTCCAAAGGCTGACGTCTTTGCTGTGAACTTCCCATTTGATAGCGAAAATGCCAAAGCCAGAGATGTTCTTGGCTCTGGTTCTAGCTTGCGAAATGCAGAAGTCGGGAATAGGGATCTTTGAGATGCATCGAGGTTTTTTCGTTCCGTGAAGCTTGCCATAGAAAAGAGTAGATTTGTTCCCGAGTTCGCTGGGATAGCAGTACATACATAAAACGGTGGGCGAAGTGTATATAGCGTAAAGCTTTCCGCCGGAACTGGCAGCGATATCTGCCTTGTGGTCCAAATATTGCGGCTGAGTTGGCAGGGGATTCGAAAGAGAGCTCGAAAGAGAGTACTGTACTTAGAGTGGACAGAAATCGCGTGGTTACCTGACTCCATTCCCATTATCTCGAAAGCTGGCACGAATGGATAGAATTACAGCATGCAATGAGTTACAGTAAATCGCAATGGAGATTGAGAAAGCTCGAAGAATACATAAACATTAACTCCAATCTTCGTAAATAAAGGGGTTGCGAACAAACAGTTGCACAGTAACGTGTATCCGTTGCGGGGTGAAAAGAGGGGAGTGAGGTGAGGTTGAAAAAGCAGCAAACCCCACCTCAAAAATATTTACATACATATTTCCATCAACATCTCCCCACCCAACATCCCAACACCCCAACACCACAACCCCCCAAAAAT
>QGML01000565.1:0-15872 GCA_007825375.1 Lachnellula willkommii | reverse complement strand
GAAACTTCACTTCTCCCATCGATCGTCCTGCGATATTCGACCCTCAACAGCCAGCCCAGGTTTGCGCAACAAGGAGCCTCGAGAACACGACACGGTCCTAGAGGAGTCCGGCGAATCCACTGCGGTACCCCAGTACGTACGAAGGAAGCTACGAAGGAAATAAGGAGAAAAATCCAGTACCGCAGTACCAATACCAATACCGAATACCAACCATCACCACTACCACCACTCTCCAACGAAGCACAGCACCACCACACCACTGCTGTGCCCGACAATACCTTACACCTAGGCACATACTGCACTGCACTGCACTGCACATACTGGTCCCAGCAGCTGCTGCTATTGTATTGTACTGCTGCTCAAGCTCCAGCACAAGCTCCAACACCAGCGCAGATAGCCTTGCCTTGTACCAACCCACGCACATAATCTGTGCAGCCACTTGACGCACAGCCAGCTTGGTAGGTATATCGACCTGACCTCACTGCTTGGCTTGTGAGGTTCGGAATAGGCGTTCAGAGCTTCCACGACGTGCAACTAGCTGCCGGCTCCTTGCATACGCCGACCAAAAGCAGAGGCAGACACCCCCTATCTCTCTCTCCTTACTCCTCTTCCTCTTCAGGTAGAGGATATCCGTCCACAGCGCACCGCAGCGCACCACAGCACACTAAAGTACAGCACTACACAGCATGTCTCAACAATACCAAGACATGTACACATCCGACTTCTCCTCCAACCGTTCGCCGGGTTCCAACCGATATGGAAGCGGTCTGACCCTGAACCGCCAACCATCTCGACACTTTGATAGTTATGGCGGTGGGCAGATGCAGCAGGGTCTCTACACCTCGGAGGACCATATTACGCGATTTGATTCTGTCGCCCGCTTTCCCCCTGTCAACTCAAACCCTCACTCCAACTCCTACTACGATAGCCAGACCTGGAACTACGGAGCGCCTAGTCTGAATGGTAATAATATGAATATCAATGGTGGTGCAAATACTATGGGCGGAACGGGCCGTGTCAAATCTCAGACGGCTCGCAGGGCTGGACTACCTTCTGTAAGTGTGCCTCTGCTCTAGAAGTAGACTGGAGCCCAGTCCTTGGGTTTACATTGCATATCATTCATACTAATTTGATGCTCTTCAGAATTGGATGGACTCCTCGATGCCTCCCCCTATGCCACAACAGAACATGGGCATGCTCTCCCACCAACATCAGATGAACGGTCACAGCGGCCCATACAACCAACAGCTTCAAGGTGGCCCTCCGCGTATGGATACTCCTCCCGAGCACGACGAGCTCATCCCCACCGCCATCGTCATCAAGAATATCCCCTTCGCCGTCAAGAAGGAGCAACTCGTGCAGCTCATGACCGAGATGCACCTCCCGCTTCCCTACGCCTTCAACTACCACTTTGACGGCGGCGTTTTCAGGGGCTTGGCCTTTGCAAACTTCACTACTCCAGAAGAAACTTCAGTTGTTATTGACACGATGAATCATATGGAGCTCCAAGGAAGGAAGCTGAGAGTCGAGTACAAGAAGATGCTCCCTATGCTCGAGAGGGAGAAAATAGAGCGCGAGAAAAGGGAGAAGCGCGGACAGTTGGAGGAACAACACCGGCCTATGCCAAATGCCTCTGTCCCCTCCCTCAATGCACAAGCATCAATGAACTCTATAAACTCGAGTCACATCCCGTCATCTCCATCGCCAGTCTCATTGAGAGGACAGGCACAAATCCGTAAGTTTTTCTCTCCTCACTTGCTCCTCTGCTAATACCCTTCAGCCCTGGACATGAATGACCCCGTAATTCTGGGATTCTACGGCGACCTCATAGGGTTCAAGAATGATGCCAGCAGAGACATCTACGTTTTCCCAAGCACCGTCTCCCCGACCGATCGCCGAACAATCCACACTTTGGCTCACAACATGGCGCTCGAGCACAGATCCGAAGGAACTGGTGATGGTCGGTGCGTTCAAGTTTACAAGACTAGACATACCACCATCAGCCCTGCCGTCCCGCAGCTCCCGCAGAACTCCTACTATAACGATGCGTCGCGCCGTGGTCTGAACCGTGCGGCAACCATCGACTTTGGCGAATCGAGAGCCAACGATGGCAATTACTACAACCACTCACTCCGGAACCAAGGTTCGGGCCTTTTGGATATTCCAGGATCTCCTGGATTGGGAGTCAACCATAACCTTCGCGCGGCAAAATCGTTCGCTGATCTCCGTTCGTACACACCCTCACCCTCGCAATCTGTTCAAAGTTATCCTACCAATGCTTCGGCAACTATTGCGCGATACACTGACTACGGCCCCCCATCGCAAGCTTCTGGAACACCTAATCTAACACCAACATCAGCAGGAGGCCAAAATCCATTGAGTAACCGCGACGAGAGCACCCTTCTTAACGGACTCAACGGTCTCTCCCTAGGCTTCGATCGCCCGAATGCTGGTAGAGGCGCGACCGGGGGTCGGATGGGACACGAGAGAGAAATCCCAAGTGCTGGTCCTATTGGAAGCCAACGTCCCATGAATGGCAATACCTACGACGAGAACCCCCGCAACGGTGCGACTGCGCGCCCCGAAAGACAACCTCGCGGACCAGGTAGCGAGTGGGGAGCTGGCTTCCAACGGCCGAGACAGAATGGACACCGCAATCAGGGCAGTGGTGAGCTTGATTTGAATAGCATCGAAACGGAATGGGATGATAACCTTGCTCAAGATTCCTCCGATCGCAGCCTCCCTACGAACAATCGATACATGTAAAGTCCCGCTCTCTCCCCGACCGAGAAGCGACTTTTCACGAAGTTACGAAACGACACCTTACACCTACTTGTGAACGTATTACTTCACACTTGACCATATAAACCGGAGTTGTCATCGGTCGGAATTGAAACTGGACTATGCATTGTCGGCGTTTGTTTGAATTTAGTTTGCTTGCTTGCACTTGTTCGTCTTATTGTAATTACATTGTCCTTCCGCCATCGGTTTCACTACGAACTGGACCACATTCGCTATCGATCATACTCGGAGTTAGTACATATTCTTAGATGGACGGCCTTTATGCTATTCACCGCGCACCGAGATCAAACGAATGGACGAATTTGCTTCCCCATGATCTTCGATTCCTCTACAAGCAAAATCCATACAATACGAAGCGAGTATAATACGCCTTAATTGGTACCCGAAGACTCGATATCTTATGCAGCTTACGAAACACAAAAAAACAACCCGCGTTTACGAGCGAATATCACCGCACGAAAATGAACGACATACGATACCATTGTGGAACTACCAAACATTACAGCGAATGGGCAACCATGACGACTTGACGCTGCTATGACCCCCTTTACACTACTACTACTCCTACTTACTACATTACCTGGGTTTGGAGCTTACACACTGGATACGTTTCACTTATACCTTTTGGGATCTGTTGCTTGGAATTTGAAAGAAATGGATACGGACACGAAACGGGGGTTCGAACATGCGCGCGTTTTTTACTGGAACTGGAAGGAATGGAAAGAGATCTCAAGTCCGCCTAATCAATTGGGTACTGACCACATCCGCCCACTCTTCTCATCCTGTGTAAAACTGAACGTTCTATACGTACACAACCTTGAGAGCTCTCTTTCCTTCATGATACTTCCCTTAATTGGTTCCAGGACGCTGCGCTCGGACCTTTCACGAAAGAACGAAGAGAAGAAAAGTAACGAGGCGCGAGGGGCGTCGAGTTTTGGATTTTTTAGTTGGATTGATTGTTTGCTTGACTGGTTTGCCGTTGCCCTCACGCATTTTTATTGTTTGCTTGTTGCGTTTTGGGCTGTCAGTTGGATTGAGGATCTGGATATCTTCTTCCGATTGTCGGGCTCGAGAGGTAGAGGAAAGAAGGGAGTGGCTAGATGGGTTCGCGCGTGAGGCGGGGCATGGATTCTAAGACTAGCTGGGCGGTTTACTCCAATTGTACTTCTAAACCAATTACAACGCAACTGCATTACATCGTCTTGGATTTCACCTGTGATCTTGATGTTTTATATCTCTGTGTCTTGTCTTCTATTGGAAGAACCTATCTATCTGTCTTTCACCTTACCCATCACGATTAATCCTATCTGATATCCTACTCAATTCCACTTTGAGGGGCTTTTCAGATTCGCACGCTGTTAATTCAGGATATCATCAGGTGAAGTAAGTGATAATACATATTTCACAATCTAGAAGCCAACCATACAGTCCTGTCCACACAACGTATTAACTTGGAGATATGCCTAGTTCTAGTGGTGCCACGTACTAGGATAAAGTTTTCTAACTATCTATCTGTCGTCTTGATCTTGTCTGAGCTGTTAATACATGTTCTTTTCGAATTATTAAAAAAGAGCTTGGAGATGTGAATGAAGCCTGTTGTTTGTTGTGGTTGTGGTTGTTCGGCTCGGACGGGCAGGCTTGCGACTTGTGATGAGTGAAGAAGGAAGAAGGAAGAAGAAGAAGGATGTTGGAATGCGTATTCAAGATACGGGGTAATGTTCTGTTGGATTAAGAGTCAAGGGGTTTGTGGTACTGTGGTGTTACACAGAAGCCTGAACGTATGCCTACGCCTAATCCCAGGCTGAGAAACTGATTCAACACATGTATAGTGCTTGTTATAACTTATAGATCATCCTTCGATCCGCATCTGGTTGTTTTTTCTCGAGGGAAGGAAACAAAATAAACAGGGTTAGCGAGCTGCGAACTTCACTGTTGGAACGCGTTCTTTGATTCTGGAAGGGCGCTTAACGGATACGCATACAAAAGCCTGCAGAGAAGAATAATGGGGAATTAGATTGCTTGAGGTATATCCTCGGGGCATCTGATCACTCATCTTGAGTTTGATGCTTAATATATCAGAATATGTGGGAAGCCGTGGAGAACCTTTACTGTACCGGGAAAACCCACCCGGGTTACACCAATTCACATGGAGATTTAAAAATGCCCGGAGTAAATCATTTCCGAGCTTTTGAATTGAATACCTGTAGGTAGGTAAACACAGCTAGCTACAGCTACATTATAAAACCCCTCTATCTCTATTCTTCGCGAGCTATATTCTTGTCATCACCTTTCAAGCACCTAACATGAATTCCACGACCAGTATGAACAGGTTCAGTTGCCTGGCAATTTGCGGTCTCGGGTTACTCCAAACACTCGTGGCCGGTATCAACGTACCCTACTATTTCCAGCCAGCCCCTTTCACGCGTCGCGACCTTTGCGTGACAAAGGTTCAGAGGGAACTAGGGCCACTCTTGTCGAAGACCTCTGCGATATTTGGGCCCTCGGATGCTCGTTATGATAATGCGACTGAGAGGTGGGACGAATTTCTAACCCCTGATGTTGAGATTGTAGCTCGGGTAGGACAAGAGTCGGACGTCTCAATCATTGTGGGTGCTTTTTCTTTTCCTGTTGCAGTCATCACAGATGCCCCGCTGACAACAACTAGGTCAAGTACTGCAATGCAAATAGCATCGATTTCATGGCGGTCAATCGTGGCCATGCCATAACGTCTACCATCAGCTCTTTCAAGGGGCTACAAATTGACTTGGGATTACTTCAAGCTATCGACATACAGCTTGATGGAAAATCTGCATGGCTCCAAGGTGGAACATATGGTGGCCTAGTTGTGGATTACCTCTGGGACAAAGGTTACGTTGCAAGTATGTCATCTCTCGCTGGATCCTCTGTCCCGGCCACGGTGTTAACAATACCACTTCTTAGCTACCGGAAGCTGCGCTTGTATTGGTCTGATGGGCCCTGGTCTCGGGGGCGGACACGGGCGTTACCAGGGCCTTTATGGGCTCGTCAGTGACAATATCATCAGCCTGAATGTCGTCTTTGCCGATGCTTCGGCAATAACCGTCAATTCAACAAGCAATCCCGATTTGTTTTGGGCCATGAGAGGTGCTGGGCATAATTTTGGCATCGTTACCAGCTTCCAACTTCAGATCCACCCGCGTTTGGTAGACACATGGCACTACCACAATTATGTCTGGACCCAAGATAAACTCGAGCAAGTTTTTGAGGCTCTGAACACTTTCCACGGAAATGGAACGACGCCTGTCCTGATGGGGAGTAACGCGGGCCAGTTTGCCATCGTGCCAAATATCAGCGAAACTGAGGCAAGTGACAGCATTGATATCTTTGATACGGCGCATCTAACTTTGAATAGGCAGTTCTTATTTGGGGGTTTGGCTATGCTGGTCCTGCGGCCGAGGCTGAGAAGCTCTTGGAGCCATTCAACGCTATTGGCGCCGTCAGCGAGGAGAGTGGCGACGTTCCCTTTCCAGACATCGCACACCTTCAAGGAACGGGCTTGGAAGATGCGACCTGTCAAGATGGTAGCTCATACGCTGGATCCACGCTTTACTCTCTCGTCTACAACGTTACAGCCGAGCGTCAAATATACAACCTGTTCAACGAAAAAATCGCTCTGTATCCCGAGTTTGCGGCTGGAGCTAGCTTCTTGCACGAGGGGTACTCAGATCAGGCAGTTGTAGCAGTGGACCCTGCCAGCTCCGCCTTTCCCCACCGTGACGAACATCACCTATTGTACGTCTGCACTATCTTTTTACTGACTTACCAAGACTTTGAAAAGTAGTTAGACGGGACGAGACTAATACGGACAACTAGGTACTTCTTACTCGCAATGGACAAGGGCTCATACTCGACAGACGCGGCGTGGCAGTGGGCGGCGGAAGTCCGAGATATATGGGCCGCGGGCCAGCCAACGCGTTTACCTGCCACTTACGCGAACTATGCTCTTGGCAGCGAGTCCCTTGAGTCCATCTATGGCGATGAACCATGGCGCTTGGAGAGACTGCGCGCGCTGAAGGCTAAATATGACCCCGACAATCGTTTCCGCTACTATAATCCGTTCGTTTTGTAAAGCGCGCATGGAGGCGGAATTGAAAGGGAGCAGTTATCTAGGTTATCTTCTTTTCTCGTGCTGAACTTCTAGTGTTATTTGTTGTGGCTCGTTAGTATTTAGAAGGACTTTATAACTGATAATGGGGGACAGCGCAATGGAAATAAGCTCTCTTTTCATTTCTGCTGTGGTGAATTCACGTTGGTTGTAGGATTAACTTGCTGGCTTCCGGGCATCGCACAACGGAGTTGACATTTGCACTCGCTATGTAGAGCAGTTTTTGCTTGACTATTTCCTTCCTGTGTTCCATTTACCGCTCATCCATCCACCATCATCAACCCCACCCGACCCCTTAATTAGCCGAGCCCCAAATTTCCACCAAGTCCCAACTCCTAAACTCCAAAATCACAACCTCACAATCTACCAGCTACACCATCAGCCTTCCCAACTCCATACACGACATCTTCAATTCCCTCACCATCCACCATCCACCATCCACCATCCAACTATCCATCTCCCCCCGCGCACCCTTGAAACACCTCACTCTCACCCCCGGCATTTACAACAAACACACCACTCCTCGAGCTCCCCATTCCCATTTCCACACCTCCTCAAAACAGCCCCGCAACCCCCACACCCACCATGTCCGCACTCCCTACATCTCAGGTACACCAGTATCCCATTCCCCGGGCATAAACCGTGTCCGCATAGCGTGCACAGCCGGAAATCCGACGCAAAGGTCGCGGAGTAATCGCCCATGTCGACGATTAGGTCCCGCAAGGCGGGCGCGCACGTTGTGCATTTGGCTGAGCGGCAATCTGGGCAGGTTTCGGCTTCCAATTCATTGTCTTGAGCTGCTTGTGCTTGTGATACAAGGGTGGTAATTGATGCAGCATGAGCACGCTCTTGGTCTTGGATTTGTGAGTTTCTTGGCGGGGGGCCAGTCGGTGCCCTCTTATTATAAACTTTCGTGTTTTTCTTCTTCTCGGTGGATTCGTATTCGAAAGCTACTTCTTCGACTCTTGCCGACGGTTCCTCACAATGCCCTTCCACGCGGCTTTCCGGGCGGCTGCGACTCCGTCCGCGCTCCTCATTCTCGTCACCTTCCTCGGGTTTTGAACTCAGGCTAGCGCCCAGGCTCGCTTCGAGAAGCTGTGTGAAGGGGCAATCGGAAGATCGCTCGAATGCGCAGATCGAGCATGATGTGATGAATGCGTGAGCCTCGCATTCGGGACAGCGGTAGGTGGGGCCTCGGGGTAAGGGCCGCGCTGGAGATCGGAGGGTGTCGTGGCCGCATTGGAGGCATATTTGGTATATTGTGTGGGTGCTGGGGCTTCGCTGTGGGGTGTTGGGAGACATGGTGAGGGATGGGATGCAAGTATGGGACCGTTATTATTGTTGTTGTAGGAGCGTTGAGTTAGCAAGTGTCTTGGGTTTAATTTCTAGATGATGGATTGCGACATTTCTGACTTAATTGTAGATGCAGCCGGAAGTGACACGCATGGTGGGTATGTGAATCATGGAATGTGAAGTCTGCTACCTGATGTATTATTCACTGACTGTACAATAGCGACGATGCTCTAAACGGTGGAATTGTTTTTATTGCTGAACAAACCTAATGGGTGTTCGGTGGAGGGCAACAGAATTAGGTCAAAGCACTGAAAGTAAAACGGAAGCTACTGTAGCAACGCCAAAAGCCAAATACAGGCACACAGACATGTATCATACTTGCAAAGTCCGTGCTAATTGTACAAATAGTTGTCCTACACCTATACCCGTTCCAGGCTCCGATTTAGTCATCGTTACAGTTACTGAACACACCGAGGGGATGTGATTGGTAGACTAGGTTGAGCGTTGTCGTATTTTTATGAAGTGATGGTTCTTGTAGCGGTATAGATGGAGCAGAATAGCTCGGTCAACCTAGAGACATCGCTGGAATCTTCGAGGAAGAGCTCACTCTACTAGTCGTTGTCGTTGTCGAAACATTAGAGCTCACTTTACTAGTCGTTGTCATTGTCGAAACCTTGGGAGACGACGTTGTAGCTTTCACAAAACTAGATGTCGATGATGCTGTGCAACCACCCGTGACTGATGGGACGGCATTGACACCTGTGCCGATTGCTAGGATGTTGGTGCCGCAATTTGCTGCTTGCGCGAGCAGCACGTTGGAATTATCTTGGTCGTATACAACTGAATCGTATTAGCCAAATAAGTTAGTATTACAGAAGAGAACCATACTATATGCTGAGCGGATAAAGGAATCTATAGTTTGTTTAAATCTTTAATCAGCTTCCATCTTCTGGACGAAGAGCGGGAGTTGACAAACCTCCTAATAGAAAAGTCGACTGCGTAGACTGGGCACCAAACCAGCAACTCTGCCCGTCATACCAGAACCACTCGTGGTATGAAACGTGGATAGTTGTGTTTCCGAATCCAAAGTCAATGGTCCCTGCTTGGGTTCTGTGACTGCAAGGAACGGTATAAGCGCCGCCACCTTGGCTGACCGCATCCGGGAAGTACGCTAACAGAGAATTGAAGAGCGCAGTTGGGAGCTGGGACAGCGTGGAGCCGCTGTCGGGGAAAATCGCCTGGTTGTAACCGGCTCCTGTGACTGGGGCGGAAGAGGAGGAGCCGGGCGTCGTGATGCCGACTGAAGTCATGTAGATCCAATATCTAGACATGTTAGGAATCAAGGCTTGGACGTAAAATCTAGAATGGGCTATACCTGGGGTATCTGTCTGGTGCACGTTGGTATGGTATAATGGGACGTTTCTCCAGCGCGCCGATATACTTCATTGTGTCGATGCCTCCGAAGATTACCGAGCCTAAAGAATTACTTTCCGTGTGGAATCAAAGCAGCAGAAGTCATACCCTGAGAAGCATCGATACTGGCAAGGTCGAGACTGAACGCCCGACTGTTGGTAATACCCTGCACGTATAGCTGGTCGATGATATTGTAATAGTTCGTAGTAAGCTGGTAACCGAATCCCACACCCATGATTCCCAGCGTGGTATAAGTACTCGTGTTTGCCACTCCAAACTGTTGAGCCTTGATTCTCGCCGCTGTTTAAGATTAGTCAAAACCGATGTTCATGGGCAATGCAAACAAGTACCTCCTATGCCGTTTGGACTGCCTCCCATGTTCAGATTGTCGGTAAAATATTCGCCGTTCACAGAACCTGTCCCATACTGGATTGCAAACTTCGTACCAAGATCTTGGGAGGTGGATGAGTGGCTAGGTACGTAAACACCGAAACTGGCGCATTGGGAGGAGCTATACGAGTTGGTGCAGTTGGGATCAACCCACAGTTCAGACGAGCCTGTGTCCATAATTACGGTAACTTGCTGGCTTGGACTTCCCAGTGATACTGATGATTGCATGTTAGAGTATACTTTAGATATACCTGAGATTGTAAGGGATGCATACTGTCAATGGTGTAGCCGTTGATTACATTTGCCAGGGGATCAAAGCTCTGCCTCTTTCGCATTTCCCTCGAAGTGAGTTGCAATTGGACGTCATGCACCTTGAGACCTAACTGTAAGACTCCAGACCCAGTGATTTGAACATTCTTATTCGAAGACAGGATTGCTGGGATCGTGAAGGGGTCCTCGATTGTCGGCTGGTGATTTGGCAGATTGTAGCTGGATGAGATGCTGGCAAACGCGCAGCCAAGGATAAATCTCAACATTGGATTGAACTTGGGGACAGCCTAATTTAGACAACGAGAAGATTTTGTCTGAAAACTGAAGACTGAGAGAATGGGATAGATAAATAAATAAGAGTAGTTAGCAAAAGTGGTAGTTCCTAAGAAAAGGATCATTTGCATATCCATTTTCCCCTTAAGACAAACCAGGAATGTAAGCCAAAAACACGCGTCAGATTCCTCTTTTCTCAGAACGGCGTCACGATTGTCGATTCATCTTAAAAAAAAGCCATGGTTTGAATAGAGTCAAACTCCTTGGCTCGATGATGGGACAGCCACAAAGCCGTTCAGCCGGACTCGATTTTCTCATATCCCCACAACATGTCCATGTTGCCGCGATATTTTAGTCATGTGCCCTTTTAGCAACCCTCTTACTGCTCCTCTTTCCCGTTTTCTCGTCGTGATCATTAAATAATTTCGAGTCTGGTATCGCAGGATTTGTGTACAAGCATTCCCAAACCACCTTTCCATGATCAAGGGTTTATATTCATTTCTTGGGGAACCATCGTCACTGGATGCGAGCCTATTTGATATTAGTTGTATAGTACTATCACAGGGTAAACCTGTGTCATTTGGGCAGGATAATTGCTTTGAACCTCGTGAGCGACGACTTTGAACATCCACATGTCATAAGTGCGCATCTCTCGCGCAAGCCACATTAATTCCATTAATGTCTATGTTCACTATTATTATATAGTAGTACTATAGTTTCCTAAAGGGTCAGACCTACTTCGTTCTCTAATTTAGCCATTCCTTCGCTGGCGGATGGCTGAGTCACTGGCGAACAGTGGAAAACCTTGCTGACATCTTGATGATCTTGTGGGTCAAGCAATAGCTGGGAAGAGTCTGACACCTTGGCATCAAACCCCTATTAGCGATGCATGATATACATTCATGGAATTTATCGATCCGGGCTGATTCTTGAAGTTGCAAGGGCAGAATATAGCCGTCGAGAAACCCCGGTTCAAGCGATATACACTTCTGATTGGTCCTACCGGCTACGCTAGGGCTTCATAATACAACGCGATTCGCTGAATCGGCTACGAGAGTGAAAGCGTATATATCCGTGTATACGTGTGTAATATCTTACGATATCTTCCACACCTGTACTATGTTAGGTGTAAGTCGCAGGGGGTTGTTTGACATCAGCTTTTTAGTAGAAGAAAAACAGGTATATATACCTGATCTTGCCACCATACCAGTGCCCATTTCATTACACTTTCACTTTCACTTTCAAAAATACAAATCCCCAGCATCCTATCTTCAACTACTGTTCAATCATGTCGTTCCATAAGCAAATCGACCCGAGTGATAGACTCCAGGGCCTATCCACTGAGAAGATCAACTTCCATCCTCCTACCGGCATCTCTGTCTTGGTTGTTGGAGCTGGAGTCGGCGGGTTAATGGCAGCTCTCGAATGTCGACGCAAGGGCCACGATGTGCGTGTCGTCGAGAGATCCCCGACACCAAGTACCCAAGGTATCCCAATTCCAGAACTCTTCATGCTTAATACACAATCTCTAATTACGAAATGCAGGCGATTTCTTCTCCATCGGTACTAACGTCATTCGTCACTTTTACAACTTCTGGCCTGACCTGGCTGCTGAGTGCGAGCGCCTCAACTACCAGGGCATGGTTGCTTACTACAAGATCACTGGGGAACATATCTCAGGACCTGATCCAGTTTCATGGGCCGACTTGACCGTCACCCTTGCCGATGGAACCGAGAAGGCCATCCCCTTTCATCGGCACAACCGCCCAAAATTTGTTGCAGCGCTCTTGGCTCAGGCTAGGAGCATTGGCGTCGATATCACCTTTGACACGCGCGTCGCCGATTATTTCGAAGATGGCGAGAATCAGAAAGCCGGTGTGATTCTCGAAAACGGTGACAGGTTGGAGGCCGAGGTTGTTATTGCAGCGGATGGTGTCGGGACTAAGAGCAATAAGCTGGTGAACGGCCACGATATCCGCGCATATCCTAGTGGATTCTCCATTTTCCGGACCGCGTTCCCCATCGATGTCGCTTTATCTGATCCAGAGGTTAGAGCTCGGTGGCCTTTGCTGGAGGGGGGACAAACTTACTTTGAGATGTGGGAAGGGTCAGTATATCATTGCACGATATCTTACGGCATGAGCGCCGAGCGGGCACTAACGTCACTTTGTAGAAAAGACATGTCTTTGACGGTGCAGCGATATACAGACCTTATGAGCTGGACCCTGATGCACAAGGTACGTTTTCCCTTAGTTTGAGACAGTATAACTGACGAGCCATAGGACGTTGGTACTGGCGCGGAGTCCTGGAACCAACCCGTTGACGTCTCCAAAGCACTCGAGTGCACAGCCAAGAACCCAGGATTCCCCGATATCGCAAAACGACTGATCAAGACGACACCTAAAGATGCCCTCGTGGATTGGGAGATCATGTGGCGTGATCCGCGGGAGAATTGGATCTCGCCACTAGGCCGCGTCGTTCAAGTTGGCGACAGTGCTCACACATTCCTACCCTCGTCCGGGAGCGGAGCAACGCAGGCAATGGTCGATGCCATCTCGCTCGCCACATGCCTTCAAATTGGCGGCAAGAGCAACATTGCCTGGGCATCCAAGATCCACAACAAGCTTCAGTAACATGCGCGTTTCCCTCTGTTTATGGACACGAGCTAATATTACCAACTACAGGTTTCAGCGCGTCTCGTGCCTTCAGCTGAATGGTTTTATCAATCACCAGCGGCAGAACAATACAAACTTTGAAGTCATCGGAGAGAATGGAGACTCGTTCGAGACCTATATAGGTAAATGGGCGTTGACACACGACCCGGAGAAGTATGCCTATGATAATTATGGCAAGGTTCTCAATCATCTTCTGTCCGGTGCGTCGTTCCAGAGCACTAATATACCACCTGGATACACCTATAAACCATGGACAATCCAGGAAATGTTTGATATTATCGATGAGGGCAGGAAGATACAGTTTGACGGAGATTGGTCTTGATTGATTATTAGGACTTGTTGATGCGTACCTAGCTATTAGAGAGTAGTGTCTTGTGTTAATATAATTCCCTTGTTATGAAAAGCATTCAAAGGATATTCGGTGTAGTTAGACTACGGAGTATATATATTATAAGTCGAGCTTAGTTAATAGTTATCAAGTCTCAACTAAAAATATCCAAAGCTATTTAAAATTATCTAAATAATAATAGTAGTTCAACTTACTCAGATACGCCGTAGCCAATACTTCAGGCTTAATAACCCCCTGTAGATATAGGGGCTATAAATATCTTTACCTTACGTAAGTAACATAAAATCCAAACTCCGAGGAATCAGGAACCTCACGATTCCCGATCCCGAGTCTCAACTAAGATTCTTCAACGCCAATCAATCAACAATGTCCAGACAAGAATCTTCACTAATACATTCAGCAAAAGGAAGCGCTCCGTCTACATGAAATATATTCTTTCGTTACTATGAGGTATGGCGGGACGACGCGCAACAAGGTCTAAAACCGGTTCGTCCTGCCCTGCCCCCCCCCCCCTATCACGTGTTACACCCAACTGCCAGACGCTGACCAAGACGTATGATATGCGCAGGCTGTTTGACATGCAGGTTTGTTTGGGCTTTTTCTGTGTTGAATTGCCGTTTATTAGGCTACTTGCTAACTACAGTACTTGCGCAGGAAACGCAAACTGAAATGCGATGAGATCCGGCCTACTTGTACAAAATGTGCTACGCAGCGTTTCTCCTGCGACTGGCCAACAGCACATACTGCAGTGGGCTGTACTCCTTCTCAAACCCAAGTTCAAGCCCAAACATCGCAGCACACCGGGCTGGGCGGCCCCCAAGAGAGACACTCACATATAGTCCTCAGTACCATCAAGCCATCCCTAACGGAAACACACATGCAGTGCGCAAACGCCGTCACGCTCACGCCGCAAGACCGGCGCTCGCTCCAGTACTTCTCGTCCTGCACGCTCTACAGCATGTACGATTTCGGAAACTGGGGCACCCTGCAATACGTCATCCGGGAAGTAGCACCCTGCAGCAGCGGAGTGCTGCGCATGATCCTCGCGCTCGCCAGCAGCGAGATGCACAAGAAGGGTTTCGCAATAGGAGCTCATGCGGCTGATCAAGGCCTGTATCATTACAACTTGGCGCTGCAGTATCTCCGCGATGGCCTGGCAAGAGGGGGTGAAGCGGAAGAGAGCGTGGAAGCTATCATAGCGATGATCTTTTTCATGGTGCATTATGAGCTGCAGTTCTCGGGTTCTGCGGCGCGTGTTAAGGCGCATTTTGAAGGCCTGTGGGCTGTGATTAATACCCATGCGCTTTTTCAGAAGAACGTTACGGATGATACGGTGCTACAAACCCTTCCAGAGGCCAGGACAGATGCACGTTTCGTTCTGTGTTGCCAACTGGTCGTCTGGCTTTTGTCTGTTCCCCATCTCGGTTTTTGTTCTTCGAGCCGTTTTTACTGATACCCTCCAGACTTGCCGATGTCATGGCAACCAGCCCTGGAGCCTCGACGTCACTATTCAGGCGGCTATGCAGCTCTACCAGCCCCTTTCTAGCACCCTGTCACCTATACAGAACGGCTCGCATCGGTGTCTCCAAGGTATGGGGAAGCAAATCGCCACCCAGCCAAGTGCTATTCGACATGGAAATCCACCGACCGGTCGAATTCGCACACCAGCTGATTTCAATGCGGTTCAATATCTGGGACGTGAAGACCCGGGGAAAGAATGGCACTGTTTCGGGCTGTACATCTGCGTCGCTGCTCAAGCAGCTGCTGGATCTCAAGGAAGTAAGTCGGTTTTTGCTACCGCCCTGCCCTGCCTTACTCCCCACAAAGGTCCTTTCTCACGACCATAGGAATACTCCGACGTCCTACAAGTAGCCGAAGCGCACGCCACGATCCCATGGACGCAAACCATGGAGACCGTGACCCGCGTCGTAGCCAGCTACTGGGCCTGCCACCTCTTCCACCGACGCATGTTCTCCCCACCCGGAGCGCCAAATCCGTTCCACCGGGACGCATCGTTCTACCGGGACGCAGTAACCAAGCTTACAGACCTGCTATCCGTGCTCTGCAAGGAGCAAGAAAACAAAGAGCAGAACAACGGCCGACTAGTATGGTGCACGTTCATGGCAGCGATCGAGGTTGAGGATCCGGGTCGGAGACGCTGGCTGCTGGAGCGGTTGAGGGGGACGCGGGGGATGGCGACGGAGTGCGAGTGGGCGTTTTGCACGGCGGAGGAGATATGCAGGGTGCAGGGTGTGGATGATGC